>BGPR01012899.1:0-27190 GCA_013235015.1 Araneus ventricosus | reverse complement strand
CAAGGCCGCCTTATCCAGTGGGCTAATTGGGCTGTGGCCCAGGGACTCCAATGATCCAAGGCCGCCTTATCCAGTGGGCTAATTGGGCTGTGGCCCAGGGACACCACTGATCCAAGGCCGCCTTATCCAGTGGGCTAATTGGGCTGTGGCCCAGGGGCTCCAATGATCCAAGGCCGCCTTATTCAGTGGGCTAATTGGGCTGTGGCCCAGGGGCTCCAATGATCCAAGGCCGCCTTATCCAGCTTGCTAATTGGACTGTGGCCCAGGGGCACCAATGATGCAAAGACGCCTAAAAATTTACTGTGTTGCTTTTGATTTAATCTTCAACCGTAAAATTTAGTTAAATATAAAAAATTTACTATTTGCCAAATTGTGAGGCATTAATCAGAGAACAGGTGACTTCTTCATTTCTTTGCTCCTCAATTATTTTATTTGGTAGGTATTTTCTTTGGACCATATGTGCTTACATTCCTAACTACGGTTTTGAAGGGGCGCCAGATATCTCTAACCCAGGGCGTTCAAATTCGTTAAGACGGCCCTGCATTGATCCCGATAATCTGATTATGATCTGCACGATTTTTAGTTTAATTTAACTGTTTTAATGGAATTAATTCATGGTCACTTGAAATACGTCGCGCCGATTAAATTTTGGAATTCATTTCGCTTCCCACGGGAGGAAAAACGTAAAACAACATGCAGTTTGACGTTTGGAACATGCTGGACTTTGAAATTACTGTAACGTAATACTGTTAGAATTGCTTACTTTTCCATTTAAACATTTTATCGACAAAATATTTGCTTGCATGTGAATTATATAACATCAAAATGTGTATTGTTAAATAAAATGTCTGATTACTGGATCCAGATGAGTAATTATCAAAAGTAGACGTAAAAAAATACGCTTTAAATGGCTTTTCTCTCAAAACCTTGTTTTTTTCTCAGATTTGTATACCTGTGATGCGCTTAAATCTTTCTTCCATGTATTTTAATTTTTGAGCAAATTTCAATTCCAATGTATTTAAATTTGAGCAAAAAAAAAATGGTATAAAATGTATAGTAAAGATTCCTGTTATATAATAAAAATATCTCTGTATCCTTCTCAGGTTTCCACTTCATTCAGATAGTTAAAAGTAAATTTTAGAATTTAAAAAAAAATAAAATCTTAATGAAAATTAGAGCTTGGAAAACAATCAACTAGAAAAATTAGAATAAATTTTTAAATAAAATTTTAATTTAAACTTTAAACAAGAACAACAAAAAAATTTTATTTATAAACAATAAAATTTAGAGAATAAAATTTAGAAAATAAAATTTAAACAATGTTTAAGTAGCACGCAATTGCAGCAGCAGAACAAAAAACAGAGAACAGTGGATATCAATATCATGCAAAGAAAGCCAAAAAACAAAGATAACTCAGAGGTAATCGAAAAAAAAGCAAACACGGAATCCATTCTAGTCCATTTTTTCAAGGGCTAGAAACTTTATTCGAAATGGAATCCAAATAATAATTGGGACATTTTTCTGTAAGAAGCTTGCATTACGCTAAACATAGCTTCTCTGAGCCCGAAATTTTCCAAACAAAAGACAAAGGAGATCTGTACATCAAAAATCATATTTTCAAAAGAAAGAAGTAAAACAAAAACACAAACATCAAAACGCTAATAAGATTGATTAAAATTATCAGCCATCTGGCTATATTAAAATTAGCCTTCATAAATAAAAACTTACCCTATGCCAATAGTTGAGGTAAAAGAGAAAAAGTTCTTCATGTAATCACAAACGCACGCTGACTTTCTTTTAAAAGGAGATATCATCAAATTACTATTAAAGAAACACTATTCCCATGGCGCCATCTATATTCGAAGAAACAAAAGTGAAGAAATACTGAAAATTAAGTGTACATGCGTTAAAGCGTGCACAAGAAAATCAGCGATCTTCTCAGCTTTCAAAAAATAATGGATGCCGACAAATCTCAGTCCACATATTTCTAATCGAATTGGTTCTAATTAGAAACTCGAATTATAGTAGAGGTCTTAAATCACCACTGTAACTACGGTGGATAATATTTACAATGAAATTAAAGTTAAAAATCTACAAACTTTCTCACTAGACAACCACAGATTTTTATTGAATCTTGCCGCTCAACGTATTTTTAAATTTTCAAGAAACCAAACTGATGACAATTATAACAATGCATCATATCGATATAAATATAAAAATAATGAAAAATACAAATCAACGAGATTAAACTTATGTATTTTTTACAATATGCATAAAAATATTTCTTGAAAAAAATTTTTACAGTGAATAAAAAAAATGTTCAAATGTATTTTTAAGCAATAAAAATTTAAAATTAAATGAAAAACATTTATATTTAAATTTAGAATGTATGGAGCCTTTTAAAAAATTTTTAATGAATTTTCTTTTAAAAACTTTAATGTATTTAATTTAAAAATTTTTAAAGATGTTTAATATAGTTTGGAT
Organism: Araneus ventricosus; assembly: GCA_013235015.1. Classification (NCBI taxonomy): domain Eukaryota; kingdom Metazoa; phylum Arthropoda; class Arachnida; order Araneae; family Araneidae; genus Araneus; species Araneus ventricosus. The sequence goes on along the minus strand of BGPR01012899.1, from coordinate 24,706 downwards.
ATGCGTATAAAATTTCATAATGGAATGTCAATAAGTTACAAAAAACAAAGAAAAATCTAAATAGAGTCAGTACACCCTCCCTTTAATTGACATGCGCAATTGCGCGTTTGTCATTAGATTATAACGTCAGTCCAATTAACTCCATCAGATTGTTGTTATATTTATCATCACAAACAATGTGTCCGCCCTGTTATTTTTAAAAATCACCAACTTTTTTCAATCAATTTAAAATGGCTGTAATTTCGTAAAGTATATAGAAATATTAAGAATCTATATATTTAAAACGCTAAGGTATGTGGCACAAAAAGGAGGTTAATTTCTCTTTTGCTAATGGCAACAATAGGTTTTGTTTACATTACATAATCGGTAGCCTCCTCAATGTTAGGCTTAGCCTTATGCTATATTCGTTTTGATGTAAAACAACTTTTTCTTGAAAAAAAATGAGTTTAAGAGTTCACAGTATTTCTTTCAATATAATGGAATTTTAGATGAAATTATTCAAAAAAGATCAATTAGAAATGAAGCACATGGTCTTAGTTGAGCCAGACAGCGTTCAGATCAACGTCAAAATAGTTAATTCACAAACTGAGGTGGGCATCGTGGAATATGCCTATTGGCTACTTTTCCGTTATATGCACACCACTTGGCGTATTTTTGTCTTGGAGAATTTTTTTCGGGCGCTGAATCGCCAACTTGGCTCAATTTGTTCCTTGACGATAGTTGACGCACGCTGTTTTTGGCGAGATGATGCGTCAGGAGCCAATTTGGCTGAAAATGCATGGTTAGTGTATAACGGAGCGCAGATGTTCTGCACGGTATCAGCTAGTTTATAGAATGAATTAGAAAGCCTGGTGTATCTATAACATCTATTCTATCTTTATAAATGTCATTTTTACAAATTTAACTTAAAAATTAATTATTTTTCAGAATCATTCTTGACCCATGGCCGAAGGCGGATGAAAGGCAAGCTGCAGTAGGCACCCGCCAGGGGCCCCCAATTAAAAGGAGGGCCACAAATGTAGATTTTTCATATTTATCTTAATTTTATCATTCATATTTATCAAATTTCCATATTTAGTTTTAAATTTAACTCTGATTTTTAGCTTTATGACACATTAATGTAGAAAATAATAATTATTTATTCAATAGCAATATACATATTAATTTTGCTAAAGAGAGACAATTACATTTTGTTTCATGTAAGGGAACCTTAACATATTTCGATACTATTCATGTACGCGTATTTAAGATATAAAAATAAAACGGCTGAATTTAAAGAGTCTTAATTATCAAAAATGATTAATTAAACTAATTATAAAATTATGTAATAATAATTATTCTTAAAAATATAATTATAATGGATAAAAGAACTTAACGCTATTTTAACCCTTAAAAGCCCGATTTTTTAAAAATTGATTTTAAAATGTTTTTTTGACTTTCATTTCTTGAATAAAACATGGGAAAGATACTTTAAAAAATCTTATTTTGTTTTAAGTAAGGCTTATGGCTAAAAAACAGTTTATTACCAACTGACTACATTGGGCTTTATTTCAGAAAAAAATTTCCTTGATAAAATTCTATGATGTTAAACACATGTGAATTTTAATAAATAACAATACTGCTACGAACATGCAATGTGGCTTTCCCACAATGTTGGTCTTATGGTTGAAAAGAGACATTAACAGAGGATCTTCCTACTCGTCAGAGAATGGAAGCCAACGACCCCTGACCTTGGTGCCCATTTTGGCGACTTGGCGACAAAAAGAAGGACCTAAAAATGCTGGAATTTTCTAGATATCTCTATTAGGAGCGGAGATATACAGATTATTCTATGTGATGTCACATCCTGTTAGAAGAGGTATATGAAACTGCTGAGATGAGACAATCGTCTTTGAACGTCTGCGGAGTTCGAAGAATCTCTTTGGAGACTTGTTCGCTTTGCGAGTTGGTCAGCTGTGAGTCGCTGAGTGCTATTGCTGTTATTGATAGTGATTTGCTGTCTGCTTGTGCTGCTAGTTTGTGCAAGTGCTGTTTTCACTGTTACCTGCACTTTGTGTTTTCCGGAATATTCGAGAATACAGCGTCGTTTCTCCGTTAGGAGCTTGTTGGACTGTTTTCGCCGAACACTCACCGAACGAATTTCGTAACAATACGGATAAGGAATTTCCTTCAACATTGTAGAATAAAATATGGTATTCTCAAACGTACTAACAAAGCAAAAAGATGCGGCCTCAAAAGAAAATCATCAATTTATTTTTATTTTTTATCGGCACTCAGGCTACCATCTTGTTGTAAATTGATTCAACAAAATTTTCAGTGTGCATCCTATTGGCAACAACAGGCATTAGATCTTCAGTCTTATTCTCAAGATTTTAGAAAACAATAAAATAAAATAAAAAAAATTAATATATCACGTTTTCAAAACGGACTAAAAAGTATAAAATAACTTCTTCTAGCCCCATACAGATTTTAAACGAAAAACGTGGGGAGCATGCAATATTTAATAGTAAGGAGTGTAGGGCACCAAGTGATGGAACCCATGGGCCAAGAACCAAGTCTGTAATGGTAATAGTTTTCGGGATATAATGAAAAACGTAATGCGCATGCGTCATACAAAATATGAAATGACAGACGAACAGACAGACAAGAAAGCGAGTTATTATTGCATTGTCATCTAGTTCTGAGCTATCTTTAAAGTTTCAAGTCTCCAGCTCATCGGGAAGTTAGTTTAAAATTCATTAATTTGTACCGAACAGACAGACAGACAAGAAAGCGAGTTAATAAAAACGTGGTAAAATTACGTATGTTGCTTAAAGGCAACACTGGGGATTTAAGGGTTAAAACGTAATGATTAAAAAATCGAAATATACGAGTACTTACGTGTGCTATTTGAGAGCCCCCTCTCATCCCAAGAAATTTACCGCCAGAAGCTCTCAACAAGCTTACTCCACCCTGCCCATGATTTTATTAGAAAAGAAAGTAAACTGTGATTTAAAATCTAGCTGAATTAAAATCTACCACTGCTGTTCCTAGAAGGTTTAGAACCCAGTACAAGAAAGAAGCTCCGCATAAGAATTCAATATTAGCCCTTAACCCTTTGTGGTTCAAGGCATTAAATTTTTTTTTAAATATGATGAAAAAACATCATGAATGGGCTCAGTTTATTGTTTAGACATAGAATTTACAAAGCAAAAACACCTCTTTCTGAGGAGGAGTCGTTGTCCCTCTTTGGGGGCACTCCCTCATATGAGGATCCCTTTGGACACAGCCATCTTGATACACTCAAAAATTAATGTTAAATCTTACACAAAATCATAAATTAAAACTTCAAAAATATTGGAGGAAAATTGTCGAGTAAATTTTCTAAAATTGTAAAGGTCAAGAACTCAAAAAAAAAAAATTCCCATCTCCGAGTTAAGAAATTTTGGCATTTTAAATTTTCCGAAATGAAAGCTAAATTTCATTGTGCCGCCATCTACATTCTAAAAGGAGAACTATCAGCTGCCTTTCCTACAATTTTCCGGGTTTCAAATTGGAAACGAATTCTTTTAGAAAATTTTAAAGTTAGTGTTCTCTTTTGCTACCACTGTGCCGGAAAAGGTTAAAGGCCCAGTGTTGCCTTAAGCAACATACCCAGTTATGGCTTCTAAAATGTTGAGAATAAGACTGAAGCTCTAATGTCTGTTGTTGCGAATAGGATACATATTGAAATTTTTATTAAATCAATTTACAACATATAGACGTCAGCCGGAGTGCTGATAAAAAAATAATAATTTGATGTTTTTCACTTGAGGCTGCATCTTTTTGGCTTTGTTTGTACGCTTGCGAATACCCTATTTTATTCTACAATGTTGAAAGAAATTCCTCATCTGTATTATTATTTATTAAAATTCATCTGTGTTTGACATTGTAGAATTTTATCAAGGAATTCAATGAAATAAAGCTCAGTGTTGTCAGTTGGTAACAAACTGCTTTTTCACCATAAACCGCACTTAAAACAAAATAGGATTTTTTAAAGTATTTTCCCCATGTTTTATTCAAGAAATGAAAGTCAAAAAATTTTTAAATCATTTTTTATAAAAAATCGGATTTTTAAGGTTTAAAGCTGGACGTTACTTATTTGTACCCTATTCACATAGTTATATGATAGAATTAGTTTCCTGGTCATTGAATTTATTTAAATTATTATAAAAAGTTGCAAATCGTAAAAAAAAAGAACTTTTCTGTAATCCTTTTTTTTAGAAAAGATAACGATTTTCGAATTAGAGTTCCACGTACCAAGTGTCCTCAGTAAAAGTCTAGAAATGAGAACTAAATTAAAAGGACGTTCCATCTTTATTCTACAACGTCGAAGAAAATTCCTTATTCGTATTATTAGTTATTAAAATTCATCTGTGTTTGAGATTATAGAATTTTATCGGGGAGATTTTACGCCGGGGTTTGTTACCAAGTGTTGTCAGTTGGTAACAAACTGTTTTGTAGCCATAAACCATACTTAAAGCAAAATAGGATTTTTTGAAGCATTTTTAACCGGGTTTATTCAAGAAATGAAAGACAAAAAAAAAAATTAAAATCAATTTTTAAAAAGGGTTCGAGTAAATGGATAATTTTAAAGAAACTAGTGAAGCCATGGGTCAATAGGGATTCTGAAAAATAATTATTTACCCATTTTTATTTAACTCGACTTGTTTCATGCATGTAAATATGAAAATTTTGTAGTCGATTTCCCCCCTTTCCTGATGTGCTAGAGTTATGAAATTGTGTACACTTCTGAATTCTCGATGAAAATACACTATTTTAATATTTTCACAGCTTAATTCCCTCGTTAACTCTTAACTCTTTGAGGCACAGCGGTATGAAAAGTGTCCCCCCTTTTTAATGCGTAAATATGTAAGGTGGGATATTTGTGAACCACCCTATAACAAAAAACCTAATCGAGTTATTATTTTATATTTTTATATTATCTTATTCCTTTATTAATAAAAATAAACCAACTTTGTTCAATTTGAAAAGAACATTCTGTGCAACATGAGTCTTTTCATTTTCTAAAATTCCGTGCCTCAAAGGGGTTACACTTGAATGTAACAAATTTGAGTAGCGATTCTCATACTTAAAGGTATTCAAACAAATCAATTAGATGAATTAACAGTACTAACAAGTCATTAAATGTTTAATTATGTTACTGCTACAGAATGCTGCTTTCTGTGACTTACCATTGGTCTCATTTCGAGAAACGGTGCCTTTTCAATATGCGACTTGACACTTCTTAACTGATATCAATCTGCAGAGAGTTTCCAAATAATGGGTGCCAGTGAGCAACCTTGCGGCGTTCCTTTCGGAAGATGCTGAAGATGTGAAACCGTCGGTCAGATCTCGTTCTGTGGCATTTTTCTGAACTCGTTTCCATTTTTATATTATGTTATTCCTTTATTAATAAAAATAAACCAACTTTGTTCAATTTAAAAAAACATTCTGTATGTTTTTTTAAATTGAACATTCTGTATGTTTTTCTGTCTTCTTTATATTTTCTAAAATTCCGTGCCTCAAAGTGTTAATTAACTTTTGATTCCATACGATTGGCAATTTGGTGTAAATTGATTTCAAGAATCCATTTTCCAAGATTCTCTCAGTCCATTTTCAAGAGTTAGTGATATACTTTTTCTTAATATACGATAAGTTAGAAAAAAAATCAATCAATAAAAATAATCAAACGGCCTTTTATCATTCAACGTAAGCTTTTTAACCGGAAGTCCTCTGTCTAAGATGGGGCTAATATCAACCAAAATTTCAACTAATTTCTCCTTCAAGGAAAAATATTTATTAATTAATTTACCCATTCGTTTCGGATATTGCATATTTGGTTCTTGCACCACGAAGCCTTACCCTCCACACAGACAATCGACATTGCAATCATTTTCAGCAACTGATCAAGCTGCATTATCATGGCAACTACTTTTAAGAACAGTTACTCGCCTAAACGATTGGATCTCGCTTCTCTCTTTCTCCGTCACGTTGTAAGCTTATCGTTTAATAATAGTTGATCTACGTGTGCTGCATATTCCTTTGCCAAATCTACAGAAATATTTCAGTGAAAATGGACATCAACTCCCGCATTTTTGCATTTCCTCTGTTAATTATTTTTCCTTATAAAAAGTGAAAAATTCCCTGTCGATGAATTGAATTCCCTAAGCGGGTCCTTGAGAAGAAGGCCTGACCTGCCAGTGCGTAGAGATTGCACGGACTTGCCAACATCTTTTAATGCTTCGGGGCTTCTCGGACGATTATTTTCCTTTTATTTTGCCTTTTAATGTACATGTTATTTTAAATTACGTGGTGTCCACACTTATCGCGATCAATAACTAATTTCTAAACCGTTAGAGATAGACACATAGTTCCAATTGGAAAAATGCTTCAAATGAAGGGAAGAATTATAATATATGTTTTTTGAGTCACTAAATATATTTCTGAAAAAAATACGAATTCTAACTTTTAATACGGTCCCGCTGTCCTATCAGACATATTTAGTAAAATATTCTTGACATTCTATCATTTTAAACAAAAAAAGTCCCACTCTTCTGCGACTAAAACTGAGCGAGTTATGGAGCTTCGAATTTCATGATTTTTAACCAATCGGCGATCTCGTAGAGCAAGTGCTGCGCTTTGATTGGTGGATCGTCTTCAAAACGGCTATTGAAATGGTGTAAAGTGTCTAAGTCAGCGATATTCAAAGCTGATTTGGGAATGCGTTGTCATTTTAATTCAATTAACAATCTAAAAGACAGTTGAAATGTTAAAGAATGTCATGTAATTTTAGTATCAAATTATAACGTCTCTGAATGATTTTATTTTAGTTTTTACGTTTTAAATTGCGATAATTCGATACCCTTACGGCTAACCGGTTAACGGGTTAACCCTCTGACTGCGTATCCCACGCTTTCCGCGGGTGGAAGCAAATTTATTTTCTGCTGCATTCTGCGATTTTCACAGGCTAATGTGTTTACTTGGTACTTTTATAGCGTTGGATCATATTATGCTAATAAAGCTTTGCATATAAATAACGACTCGCTTGAATCAGCAGTATTTCAACACTTTCGCAAACGGTGTATCTGAAATAGTCATTCTTTAAAAAGATCTGCAGTCAGAGGGTAAAGATGTATAATTAAAGATACTACTCTTCTCAGTATGGCGTTCACTCCCAGGGCAGGCGATATTTGTTTAACCAAAAAAAACCTTTTTTTTCCCTCCCTTGGATTCCACATTCCGTTCTTTATTCTTTGCTTATTGAAAATAGGAATGACACTTCTGTTAACCGTTTATGACCAATTTCCGAAGAAACTGACAATCATTCAGTATGCAGCATGCATACCGCGAGGAACCATCGGGTCAGAAGAAAGAAACAGGAACCTTGCGGATATAATTACTCCTAACCATCTTCCCTTATTTCTCACCCCAAAGGCCGTGGTGGCCTAGTGGTAAGGTCTCGACCTCGGGGCAGGAGGATCGCAGGTTCGAAACCCGATTCCACGGAAGATCCGCCGTGTATGGGGCCTGTTGCACGCTAAATCATACGTAGTGGCCAAACGTCCTCCAGTTGGTGTGGCGCAAAAATACCCACACTGGCCCGGCCTACCCAAAAAGGGTGTAAGGCCGGTAGAGGACCAGCGGGGAGACCTCCACCAGCATGTGGAGGACGGGATTTATTGGGTACAATAAAAAAAAATGATACAGGCATTGCCCGAACAGGGGCAGTAATTTTAAATACAAGAGAGCTGGGAGTGTAAACATGGTTCGACCCACCTAGGTGGGGAGAAAATAGCTTGAATTACTGCTCGGGCAAACAAGGAACAGTAAAAATATATAAAAATAGATAAGTATTGAAAAAGAAACAAACAAATAAACACAGAAAAAGCAGTAAAAATTAGATATATAAAAAGGTCAAATATTTTGAAACCCCATAGTATAAAAACAAAACATACACAAACAATATTACACATCAAACGACACACAAAACACAGATAGAAACTGTACCAAACATAGAATTAAAAATACATAAATTAATAACAATAATAATAATTACTTCTGAGATAGAGAGGAATAAATTCTGTTAGTCAACGGTAATGCACGTCCCGCGTATAAGGGAATATCAAATTATCAGTTACAGAATGTTTTTTTGAGTAAAACTGCGCAAGTTAAAAAGTTGGTGTGGCGCGGAAGTTTGGAGAGGGGGTGCCAGCTCAGGTGTCGTCCTCGTCATCTGACCGCGGTTCAAAATTACGAGGTCCGTCCCTAAATAGCCCTCGTGTTGCTTCAAAACGGGACGTTAATATAACCTAACCTAACCTAACCTTATTTCTCTCCCCATCGAGAGACTAATTTTTGACCCGGTAGGGTGGGAGCTCTAAACGAGTTTTTAATTTCGCGATGAGGGTTTCGGTCAGAAAATCTCTGAAGTATAATATTACTTGTTATTTTGTCGCAGCTCGAGGTTTCCGGGTTGTAAAAATGACTCCATCCTTAGGATTTCCCCACACTTTGTTGAAACTATTTCAATTTTTAAGAATCTTGAGAATAAGAGCTTCAAAAAATTCTACTTTTATAATAAATACAACCAATGAATTCCTTAATTTTGCGCCCCCTTATAATTGCGCCCAGGCGCTTGCCCCACCCTAGTTACGCCACTGCTTGGATCCAACTTTTACTGAAACTGAAGTTTGTCAGTTTTGCATTATTTAAAAATGTTCCATTTGGAGTTAAAGATAATCCTGAAGCTACCATTTGAGAATGCCAATACTCATTTTGAGAAATTGAATGAGATGAATCCGGTTATTTTTTCCAGGAAAACTTTCCAGAATTTCCCATTCAAACAGCATTATCTTGCTCGTAACTCGTACGAAAAGAAAATCTTTTGTTATCACCTTAAGCTTTTCATTCAAAACCAATTTCCATTCCTTAAATAGAAATTGGTCTTCATTTCTAACAAAAGGAAAGAAACAGCAGCTTCGCATTGCTTTCATTCTTGTCTTTCTTCATATTTATTCGAAAGATCAGAATAAGTTCCTGGAATCTGAAATGGCATATGGTGTAACTAAGAATAAATTTCCGTTCTATTAAATATTTAACCCTCCATTACATTCTGGAGAAATGTTGCTTGAATTTCTCGGAATGCAGCACTTCCAATTCCCTTCACTATTTTATTTTGAATAGATTTATCTTTAAATTTTCAAGGGTTCTCTAGTAGGGGTGGCGGTTATTGCAAAAACACGGTTTACGTTTAAACCGGTTTTTTTCCTCTCCGGTTTAACCTGGCGGTTAAAACAACTTAAACTAACCGGTTTTTCAAAAACCGGTTATCGGTTGTTTTTTTTTTAAGCAACGTTTGTGGACTGAATTTTTTATTAATAATAATATACAATAAGTATTATTAATACAATAATTAATTAATGTAATAAGTAATGATACATTACTTATATAAATAATTAATACATTATGCAATAATAATAAATGAGTAATTATTGCAATAAGTATTATAGATATTTTTTTATTAACATTGTTTTCATGAGAAATTAATTCATTGGCCAATATTTATCATCTAATCTGCTCATAAAAACTCTTTCAGTAATGTGTTGATTCGTGAGTCGACACCTCTCATCGGGAACAACATATTCAACGTAGATACAAATCTTTCGGACGCTACAGAACTTCCGAATAAAGATAAATATTTTTTGGCTACAAAAAACAGACACCGTTTGCAGACAAAATTTTTTATTAGTATTGTTTTTGCAGGAAATCAATCCATTAGCCAATATTTATCTGTTCATAAAGGCTCTTTCGGTAATCCGCCAACCAACAGACGCCTCGAGAAAGCGCTTGTCGGTGATTGGCCTAAGATGGTGAAATTCAAAGCTTTATAACTTGGTAAATTTTAGTCTAGTTGAATTTAAAATCGAGCCTATTTTCCGACCCGGTTTTTGAATTTAAAAAAAATAACCGGTTTAAACCGCGGCAAAAAACCACCGAAACCTTTTTTCGGTTTAAACCGGTAAGTTTTCCACATCCATAATCTCTAGATAAGATTGAAAAAGCAACTTGTAGTTAAAATTCTTATATTACTGATTCTCAGAAATATGTGTCGATTATTTATGTACTGATTGTTTTGAAAATAATCTTTTAATTATGCTATTCATCTCCAAATGGGTGGGTTCCTTGAAAAATAGTAAAAGTTTTGCTACAACTGAATTCTTAGAAGTCTTTTCAACTTTATCTAATTTAGAAATCTCAGAAATTGAATTTGAAATTGAAATATCAGAAATTGAATTTCAGAAATCTCAGAATCTAAAGAAAATGTGCTCCGATGTTTCGAATTCCTTATTGCTGAATTTATTATTAATAATAGTTAAATATTCATAAGTATTTCCGGAGATTTCATTTAACAAAAATGCTACGGTTATGTTTGAAACAACTGTAGTTCAGAAATTGATTAAATACGGCACATGTGTGAGTTCCCGTCTTCAGCGTTTGCCCCTCCTTTACAGCATTATTATCCCCTCAGTTTTTTTTACAGTTATGAAATTTTTTGCTTCCCGCCTTTTTCACCATAACAAAGTGTCCGAACGAGGGAAAAATCGAAACAAAATGGCATCGAAATGAAATATTTGTACCAGCAATCCGTCAAAGGGTTGACTGTCTGTCGGTCTATATAATCACATACTTCTAAACATTATAACTAGTAAACCCTGCGGCTTTGATAAATAAAAATTTGAAAGAGATCTGCTAACAATAATTGTAGATCCGTGCCCAATTTTCGTTTCAATCGGTCGGAAAAAAGTTGTTCAAATCGTCTATTTGTCTTTTCTCATCACACAATGACGCGAGGCCGTTATTGCGTAATTGCGCGATTCACTTGCGCTAATCCTTTCCGCTTCTATCCACGCCTTTCGCCTCCAAGCTTCCGATTAACAAGCATTTTTTTCCCACTGCGGTTAGGGACGCTTGTTCGTTTTGCTGCCTTTTAACTTATTTTTTCTTAATATTGTTAGGAGTATACGAGAATGTTTAGGGGAGACCCCTCCTTTTCTTCTCCTTGCCGCAGAAAATTTTTTTTAAGGAGACTCAAACCCTTAGTCCAAAATACCGTAGCATGATTATGTTTTAGCCTTGATTCGTCTGTCTTTACATCATTATTAACGTTTTACCCTTAATTATGTCGCAATCATAACGTACAAACAAAAAGTCTATTTAATTTCGGTCCAATGTCCGCGTGTATAAATGCAATTACTAAAACTACGAAACTATTGTAAAATATACTTAAAAAGATTTTTTAAAAGTTTATCAAAATTGGAGTAAAAAAATTGTACGCAAATAAAATTGATATAATTGAAAAGCTGGATTTTTTTTAGTTTTAAAGTGGTGTAAAAATGGTTTTTGTGCGATAATATGCTTCGAAATTATTGAAGTAACACTTTCAAATTTTGATTAACTTTTATTTAAAAATATAATTAAATTTTGAAAAACCTCTTTCTTAGTGAGAGCATACTACCGAAGAAGCAACTACCTGTCAAATTTAGTAACTTTAGATCCAACGATCTTTCCTGCAGATCGTTTAGAACGATTTTTTTATCCAACCTATAAACACTATCTTGTTAAAAAATATTAAACATAGAAAACTTTTCTCTCATTTTTTTAAGCATTTTGAAATTCACGAATCTTAAATTGAACTGACTGGAAGGTTTGTTTTGATTCATTAAGAAACGGAAGGTTTCGGCTCAAGTTAAGAACCTGAAAATCCACTGATTCAACTTTTCGCTTCGAGAAACGCCGTTTGATATCAAGCGAGTTGCTTCCAATCGCTTCTTTCTGCCCGGTATCGCTTCTGCGCATGCTTGATTCGACTTCGACTCTACCAGTACATTTCGAGCCACACGAAGCAAAAACTCGATTCAATGTAGAAAGTGGAATAATGGCTTCCGATGAAGATCAAGAATCTTCTGAAACAGCGCAAGTTCTTGTGAGTGGAATTTCCACTTATTCTAATATTTTCTTCCTTATTCAGTTTGCTGCATTTAATTTCAAAATATTCTATAATTTGCATTCAAGATATTTACCTAAGTGAAGCTTGTCATAGTCGTGATTCAAGCAAAAGCTTCGAAACGCCATTTTTGCTCCATTGGCAGGAATTAGAGAATTCATCAAATGTGATTCATATGATACGTACTTTTTATTCAGCCTTATCGTTTGTAATTTTTTTAAAGATTCTAATATGCAAATTCTGGGATTTCATTAGAATTTATTAGTATCTATGTTAACTGAGTTTTTAAAAGAAAATATTGGCACATTGTTTTTTCATTACTATTATTCTTCGAAAAAGAAATACTTAAGAATATTTTTTTGTGTTTTATTTTTTTGTTTTCCAATTTTTCCAACTATGATAAATTTCCAAACACACTTTTAAAAGAAATGAAGCTTTTTGAAAAAAAAAACATGAAAAAGGAATCCTCTACTTTTTTATAATTTTATTGATTAATTTAAGAAGAAACAAGCGGTTTCTTCTTAAGAAATAGTTTTTTTAAAATTTATTTTGAGTTAATGTTTTTTTGTTGTTTATTTCGTAAAGAAACCTCCCGCCCCCCCAAATAACCAGATACTTGTAATGTTATATATCTAAATAATAAAATAATTATTCATATAAAATTATATTAAATTTTTAAATAGAAATTTTTCTTAATAAAAGCTTTACTCAAATTTACTTCGTTGAAACCTAGTTTAAACCAAGCTTAAATAAAGTGGTGTAGCCGCAAAATAATTAGTGCCGGGACACTCTAAAAGCAGTGCCGGGACGCTCTAAAAGCAGTGCCGGGACGCTGTAACCTGGGTGACAAAAATCGCACTATTTTTAAGGACGTTTTCACAATTTTTTCTAATTTATTTTTCGTAAAAAAGGCTGCGTTCCGGCTCTACTACATCCCTGCTTAAATCCCCATTTTAAATCAGAATATGAAAAATTGACGGACAGAATTTTGAGTCTTTTCTGCAACAGCGAAAACAGTGTGAGTTAAAAAGTGTGCCTAAAGAAAGGATTTGCTGCCAATTTCATTTCAGTGGTATTGTTACAAATTCTATTCAGTGAGTACAAAAAGTCCTGTATATACGAGACTGTCACCGTATTTCACTACTCAGTCCCATATTACTATTTATCCCATTTTCTCCCTAAATTCTTTGTCGTTATATTTTGATTTTTCATTATAATTTTAAAATGACTTGAGCCCAATTTTATAATTATGGGACAGAACAAAATGATCTAATTAAGAAAGTAAAGTCAATTTTAAAATATGGCTGTGCTAAAAAGAATTAGCCTCGCATCTTCTTTGTTATTCTACGTGTTCATTTTATTGGATTACTTAAACTTTATTGATATTTATCAGAGTAAAATAATCCATTACCTACCTACTTTTTTCATGTTTTATTTATTAAACTCTTAAAAGTCCCTTATCAATGCTTGGCAATTATACCAACCCTACCTTATAATAATTTTAATTATTATTGGGGAACTAATTTAATAGTATGATTTGGCCAACTATGAAAATGTCTTAATGATAAAAATTATACAACTTTTAGTGTTTTGCAGCATCAGTTTATAAAACTTGGAGAACGCCAAAAAGTCTCCACACTCTAAATTCAACTCCATTTTGATGTCGTAAAATCTATCCTGAGTTCCAGTCACGTGCAACTGAATTGTTCAGAATCTTTAAAACTCGTTTCAGTAAAAATTTGAACAGCTGATGAATTTTCATTCAATAAATTGGAAACTTGAAGAAATTTAATTTTGAATTAATTTTTTTAACTTAATGGGATATGAAAATTAATAACCTAAGCGTGCACCATGTCACTTGTCCAGTATATTATACGTCATTACAGTGACCTGATAAACCACGAGACTCTTACAGTTGTATGGGTTGAATGCCAATCACAATATGAAGTTTTAAACTCGTGATTCACGATCGCTTCACTCCACGCAAATAGCTTGAACATAATCTAGTTTCAAACACCAATGATGAAGTGAATCATGTTTACGATGCATATCAAATGCGTCACGCTAGTTTCGTTATGGAATCCTTCATAACTCTTGCAGGAGGAAAAAATGCGCAGAGCGCAGCGTAAGACAGCTTGCAGTTTGATATTAAACTGGACATTTACGAGCCCTCCGCTCCACGCAATTCCAATTTTCAGCCCATCCATTTAGGCAGGTCATTCACGTCCATCCTCTACGGGTCAATCGGATCCCCTACCGCACCTACTTCTCCCACTGCCTTCCAAATACGAATCCACGCCTGCTCCGATTTCCTATAGGGTGGTAAAGCCTCCCCCACGTATCTCGCCGGTCGCATTTCAGCATTTATGGCCCGGCAGTCCAAATGGAGCAGTTGGATATCCAGATTGGTAGGAAGTCCACACTTCCGTGCTCACCTCTCCAATTCTGATAGGTTTTTAGCATTGACGCCCGGTTTTGACTTGGGGAGAGAAAATTTGCGTGAAGTGGATTGCTCGTGAATTACCAGCCTTAAATGCTTTGCTAGAGGAAATTTAAAGAACAATACAATGGATTCTCGTATAACGTGAGGAAGAAATTGTGACTAGTTGTCTTACAGGGCGATAAGCAATCCCCTATTAGGCTTTAAGATAAGTTTTTGCATAGTTTTTGATTTTATCATTTAGAAAAGAAAATGTATATGTTACCTGCAGTGTATGAAATGCTGGGATTCTATAGAATGCCTAGGTATTTTTAGGCAAAGTATGAAATATGGGGATTATTTGAATCTATACTTATAAAAGGCAATGTTTGTGTGCGTGCGTGCATGACTCAATGCACCTCGAAGCCGGAATTTTAGAATTTTATCTAGAAAATTTTTTATTTAATATTTTGTGTTGTTTTGGGTTATTTTTCGCACTCATTTCTCAATAGCATGGCTTCAGATAATTGTACGAAAAAAATAGATACAACATCGAAAAGAACAAACGATTTCCGTTCTAATAAAGTTAGTTTTGAATGTCTAACTTAATTTACTGAAATTTGAGAATTTTTTAAATAATAGTCAGTTTTGTCATCGAAATTTTATTTTTGTTTTTAAATTTGCTGCATCTGATGTTCTAATAACACTATTATTTTCAATTTTCTTCAGCTTATAACTTGAACGGTTCTGTCGGATTTAAAACAAGAACGGTTAAAATATCTTTTCCCTTTTTTTTTAATTAATTTTTTTTCCGGTCAGTTGAAAGTTATTTTTCTCTAGCGAGCTTCCTCCAGCGACACTTTTCCGGAAAGTTGCTGGCAATTGCATTGGCTGACGATGCAGAGCGCAAGTGACGTCATAACCTTTAATTGATTGACTTCGATTATTGTTTTCGGCATTATCTTAACGTATTTATTCGTCTCGCATACTTTGCTTGCAGTATACTAATGATTTTCACATTGCAATTTTTTAATATTGTTTCGGATTAACGTACTCCGTACTGTTTATCTACAGATAAAATGTCATTATCGAGGAAAAAATAAGTGGGAAAATCAATAATATGTATCTTTTGTTTTGATTTTGTTTTCAAAACTTTTTCATGTCATTGTGAGCGGTTTTTTTTTTCATTTTGTTGAAGTCCTGATTCTACGGGCATCGCCGTGCGCATACTGCTAGTATGTATATACTTTTCCTAGGGGCATTGCACGTTATACCTGGGAATTTCATAGAATGAGAAATGCTATTTAGGCGAAGCATTAGAAGAAGGTCATATGCGTTCTTCAGAAATACGAATGTTATTTAGAAAAAATAATGAAAGAGTGCCATTAAAAATTTTTATTCAAATTACGAAAAGGAAAATGAAAGTTATACAAAACTAAGTTACGCCTTACTTATTGAAGAAAACAAAATAAAATATGAACCTACTTGCTGCTTCAAGGAAGGAAATAGTTTTATTTTGAATTCCCCTTAATTTATTTCTTATGAAATAGAATCTATGACTTTTTTGATATTTTTGTCGGTTTGTCATTGTATAGAATGTGTAGGAAATATATGAAATATCAATCGTTTCATACTTCGCCTAACTACCTAACCTAACTTAGGCCTACTATGCCTAAGCATTCTATAGAACGCCAGATTTCAAACTTACTTTGCCTGTAACATATACAACTTTCCTGTTGTTTATAGATGAACATTCAAGCTGACAGTTTAAAAAGAATCAACATCTCAGTGGCAATTATAAATTAGAGACGTGTCTGAACTTGCATTAATTCGTCCGATATAATGCCATTTCCTATTACGTATCCTCCCGCATTGTACGAGAGACCACTGGACAAGAGAGTTAATTGATTTGAAAGACAACCAATATTCCTGGGAGAAAGCTGGTCGCCAGAGGCGGATAGTTAAATAAAATTTTCAACCAATGGCAGACAAAAAGGGGTAATTTTCTCACATTCCGTTACAAGCTTCACTTGAAATACGATTTTCTTCAATTATTTAATAATAAACGGAATACCCAGAGTTGCTCGGTCTTTTTGTACTAAAACGATGTGGGAGATTATGAACACAATTATATATTTTTACCCTTGGAAGTTAAAGTAATTCATGCTAAAAATGGAATGACTGAACCATAACAAAAATTGCTCCTGATATAAATTGCTAATCGTCAGTGAATCGTCTGCTTTTAAAGGTGGGTTTTAGTGTTTTCCCAGAAATCATTTAATGTGTTCTGGCACTTAATTCTTCGTCTGTAAAATTCTTGTTAGTCATGTGTAATGTCCGTGTGTTTGTGTATAAAATGGAATGATGAAACCATAGTAATAATTGTTCCTGATATGAATTGCTAATCGTCAGTGAATCGTCTGCTTTTAAAGGGTTTTTTTTAGTGTTTTCCAGATATCTTTTAATGTGTTCTGGCAGCAATTCTTCTCTGTAATTCTTGTTAGTCATGTGTTAATTCCGTGTATTTGTGTATAAATGGAATGTTGAACCATAGCAATAATTTGTTCTAGTATAAATTGTTAAATCGTCGGTACTCACTTTAAGGTTTTTTTTGAGTGTTTTTCCAGATATCTTTATAATGTGTTCTGCAACAATTCTTCATCTGATATTCTTGTATAGTCATGTTTGCTTAATGTCATTATTTTGTGTATAAAATGGAATGAATTGAACCATAGCAATAATTGTTCTGATATAGAGAATTTTAATTCAGTTGAATCATCTGCTTTTTAAAGGGTTTTTTTTTAGTTTTTTCAGATATCTTTTAATGTGTTCTTGCAGCAATTGCTTCGTCTGTTATTCTTGAAATTCAGTATTGTAATGTCAGTATATTTGTGTAGTAAAATGAATGATTGAACCGAAGAAATAGTATTTTCCAGTATAAAGGTGTGCTAATCATCAGTGATAATGTGCTTTTAAGGGTTTTTTAGTGTTCTTCAAAAAATCTTTTAATGTTTTCTGGTAATAATTCCTCGTCTGTATTCTTGTTAGTCATGTGTGTAATGTCCGTGTATTTGTGTATAAAATGGAATGATTGAACCATAGTAATAATTGTTCCTGATATAAATTGCTAATCGTCAGTGAATCGTCTGCTTTTAAAGGGTTTTTTTAGTGTTTTTCCAGATATCTTTTAATGTGTTCTGGCAACAATTCTTCGTCTGTATTCTTGTTAGTCATGTGTGTAATGTCCGTGTATTTTATTGTGTAAATGGAATAGTTAACCATAGCAATAATTGTTCCTGATATAAATTGCTAATCGTCGAGTAGATCGTCTGCTTTTTTAAAGGGTTTTTTTAGTGTTTTTCCAGATATCTTTTAATGTGTTCTGGCAACTTATTCTTCGTCTGTATTCTTATTGTGGCGTCCATGTATTGTAATGTCGGTAACATTTGTGTATAAAATGGAATGATTGAACCGTAGTAATAATTGTTCCTGATATAAATTGCTAATCGTCAGTGAATCGTCTGCTTTTAAAAGGTTTTTTTAGTGTTTTTTCCAGATATCTTTTAATGTGTTCTGGCAACAATTCTTCGTCTGTATTCTTGTTAGTCATGTGTGTATTGTCCGTGTATTTGTGTATAAAATGGAATGATTAACCGTAGTAATAATTGTTCCTGATATAAATTGCTAATCGTCAGAATTAATTGAATCGTCTTGCTTGTATAAGGGTTTTTAGTGTTCTTCAAAATCTTTTAATTCTCTGGCAACAATTCCTCGTCCTTATTCTTATTGTAGCTCATGTGTAATGTCTATGTTTGTGTATAAAATGGAATGATTAGACCATGCTTAATAATTGTTCTGATATAATGTACTAATCGTCAGTGAATCGTCTGCTTTTAAGGTTTTTTTTAGTGTTTTCCAGGATATCTTTTAATGTGTTCTGAGCAATTCTTCGTCTGTATTCTTTTAGTCATTAGTAATGTCGAATGTATTTGTGGCCTTAAAATGGAATAGTTGAACCGTAGTAATAATTGTTTCTGATATAAATTGCTAATCATCCGATGAATCGTCTCTCTGCTTGTAAGGGTTTTTTAGTGTTCTTCAAAATCTTTTAATGTCTTCTAGTAATAATTCCTCGTCATTATTCTTGTTAGTCATGTGTCCATATATTTGTGTATAAATGGAATAGTTGAGCCATAGCAATAATTGCTCACAGTATAAATTGCTAATCGTCAGTGAATCGTCTGTTTTTAATGGGTTTTAGTGGTTTTCCAGAAATCTTTTTTTAATGTGTCCTGGCAACAATTCTTCGTCATATTCTTGGTAATCATGTGTGTAAAGTCCGTATATTTGTATAAAATTAATTTTTTAAAGTTTAGTAAAATTAGAGGGAAAAGTGTACGGAAATAGTGTTGTTTCACAAGAAAAGATCATTTTGAACTTCAAGTGGGATAAGAATAGTTTTTATGAGATAATATTTTCGGAAGAAATCATGGAAAAGCGCCAAAAATCTTGTTTCATTTTAATTAACTGAAATTTCAGTGATTAACTTTTTTGGGCTTTGAAAAAGTTGACAGTGGTCTTTCTGTTGTTTTAATGAGAACATGTACCCAGTGATGTGGAGTGGGTAAATGCAGTGGGGTAGGTAAATATTTTTTTTGGGTATATACCCGGGTATTTAACCAAGGCCTGGGTAAAATACCCAAAAAACTGGGCTTATTTGCGGAAAAAAAACTTTCGAATGCTGATTCACAATGAAACATACAAACTTCTATAAATGCCAAAAACTTGATGATATTTTGCAGGGGAAAAGAGTATTTGCGAATGACGATTCAAAATTAAACTTAAAGTTATAAATACCCAAAACTGGGTATTTTACAAAAAAAAAGAATATTTGAGAATGGTGATTCAAAAAGGGAAATGTAAATTTATAAATACCCATACACTGAATATTTTGCAAAAAAAATGTATTTGTGAATGGTATTTCAAGTAAAACATATAAAATTTATAAATACTCTTAACTATACTCTTTATATATTTTGCAAAAATAAAAAAAAAATAATAAATGCATTTTCAGATGGTGATTCAAAATTAAACGAATAAAATTTCAAAAAAAATGGTATTTTGCAGAAAAAAATATTTGCGAATGGTGATTCAAAATGAGATAAAAAAAAGTATGTACCCCAAAACTGGATATTTTTTTTAAGTATTTGCGAATGGCGATTTAAGAATCAAGAAACATATAAAATTTATATACATAATATATAGTTTATAATTTTTTTTTAAAGTTTGACTAAATTATATAAAAAAAACAATTGCTAACAGTATTCAGAATAAATATTCTAAAGCAAACAGGATAGGGGATAATTTAGTTTTTCCGGTTTGAAGCTATGACACTTACAATAGAGTAATAATTTTAACACCATGTTATATAGTCATATTCGGCAATAATCTTTTCGCCGAGATATAATTTCAACTGACTCTCTTATGCATAATTTATTCATGGTTCCCTTAACAAAGTAATTTGAAACCAAATTGCGATAGGAATTCTAACCCACGTTCTTTACACGTAGCACTTGCTCTTGTTCTGCTCTTGTCTGTTGAAAAGTAGTCAAGTAACATCTAATTATGCGTAATCGACACGAACTATAATTTAACAAACTTGATTTCAACGTCGAAATAACGGGGCACGTTTTTACGTCCCAGCGGCATAGCTTAAAACATGCCGATAAAATGAATTAAAACATAACCATAATTGTTCAGTTAACTGGGTTTATTTCCTATCTCTTACTATCTTGAGCTTCCCTTACAGATTACAGATAAATTGATCAAATAAAAAAGAAAATAAAATCCAATAGGATAGTATCTTAGCTTTCAGCAATGGAATTAAAATTAGAGAAAAAAATCGAATAGCAACTTAATTGATAGTATTAAAAGGATAATTTTTGAAATTTTGAGATGGTGTAAAATCATTTTATAGTGTAATATTTGCAGAAGTTATTAAGGAAAAATGCCAAAATGTCGCTTAAATTTGGAAAATTAATGAATTAAAAAAAATTTTAAAAATAAATTTTAATGAATTAAAATTTCAAAAAAAAAAAAACGGCTACGAGGTGCACATTCCACTTCAAAAGTATGTTGTTCGTTGCTCTAGACTAGTGTTCTGTCTGTAGATCACCAACATGAACCCATTCTCCTTTATTCTCAGCGAGATAGACAGCGCCAGTGAATCTTGTGATACATAATTTACTCACATTGCCGTGCTGGAAGTCAAACATTCTTGTTTTTTGATTTGTGAGGCCTTAGTCGTTTACTTTACGTGTATTAATATTACCTTATATTTTGCGTTAAAGTAAAAGAAAAGATTGCAGCGCTTGAGAGCTTTTAATGTTAGAAAGGATAAAAGTATCAATGTAAGTACTGTAATTGACTATAAACATGTCAATGTAAGCAAAATGGAAAACACATAAAATATTTCCAAAGTTCTATTGGATTAAAGGTCTTGACAGGGATAAATGGTGATGAATTTTCTTTAATCAAATTCCAACCATGACAACTACATCAAATTTAGAGTTTCAAGAACATTTAAGTATTGTTGTTTATGATCAGATGAATTCCATCTAACCAGGAAACTTTAGTAGCAGGTGTCGTCAAATAATACAGCAGTTTCAGCACCAAAGAATTCAAATTTCTTGTTGCTTTGAAATTTTTTGTTACAAGATCATAACTTTTTTGAAGTAATATGGTGACTTTCAGAATAATTCTCTTTTAAAACTGTTAGACTGGAAACATTTGCTAATTTTCATCAGCAATGTCTGCAATTATTTTATTAATTAATCAAGAATGAAAACAATTTATCTTTCATTTTGGTTTCTATTATCAGCTGTATCATTTAAACCAAACTCATTCTTTTCTTTTTTCATTTTCAGTTAAAATAACTCCTCATTTTTAAAAAGCAACAAATATATTATTATTCTTTTACTTACTCATTGTATTAAAAGTTGACATTTAAGCCACGCATTTATGCAAAATCTATGATATAGTATTGAGTTTTTGTTTTTCTTATTCATTTTTTAGCCTTTATATAATTTAAAAGGTTCATAAAACTAGATTTCTTTTTTTTTATCTCACCTAATGCTCAATAATATTCTAACCATATTTATATTATATGGAGAAATCATATTTCACAGCAGTGCCTGTATTTTATCTGAATAGAGTTAATTGAAAAATAATGCAGAGTAAATACCATTTTAGGTATTTACCCGGGTAAATACCTTTGGTATCTACCCTTAAATAAATACCTATGTATTTTTACATCACTGCATCATGCCAAAATTTCATCAACATTGGGCAAAACTGTAGTTTTGTATAAAGGAACACAAACAGACACTCACTCTGTTTTTTTTATACGTCAATGTTAATAAACGGTTGTATGTATAATAATCGGTAATTATATATAATAACAAGTGATTATGCATAATAACCATTGATTACTCTTTATAATAACCAATAAATAGCCGGTTAAAGTGGATGATTTGAAAATTTACCACATTAACCGGTCATTATCATAATTACCAATGAAGTTCGGTCAATGTGATTATTTTCAACAGGTAGCTTTTGGCTCCTCTAACATCCTCTAAAGTTGGACTTAAAATTTAATTTTAATTCAATGTTTTAAATAGAATGTTTATTTATTTGGTGATTTTATATTTCTCCGATTACGTAACTTCGAACGATTTTATTGATTTCTGAATTTAATAAAAAATCGTTTGCAAAATTTTTTATTGAAATCTTCAGTTCATATTTTTTGGAATTCATCATTTCGGGTGTCTTCTTTCGTGGTGGTTTCTTTGATTCTTCGCATTATTCATTCTTCTTTTCTTGTTAAGTATTGAGAGTGCTTCTTCACAATAGCAAATATTAGAGATTGAGTAAAATCTATTAATTCTTTTACTATTCCTTGTTCTGAATAAATTTGCCATGTCAGCGAAGCTTTGCTTTATATTTTACATTCTCTGATATACCTGTGTTCTCTTTAATTTCATGAATATTCTAACATTCAAGGGCTAGTGAATCTACTAAGTTACGGTTCCTTCCGCTGACGATGTCATAGGCTGTTTTTAAGTTAAAAAAAATCTTCTCGGTGCCCACTTTAGATGGCGCATGCATCACGAATGCGGTTGAAATTCTACATTTGAAACAGGAGATAGTTCAAAGGCAACCCACAAATGCTGGTTTCGAAAGATAGATATAATTTAAGCTTTTAACCTTTAACTGTATTAAATAATAGAATTTTGTAGTGTCACATTTAACAATGAAGTTTGGTCAATGAGATCACATGTCAATGTAATTAATTACATTATTAAACTTCATTAGTAATTATAAATCATAAACAGTTAATGTGGTAGGATTCTCAGAGAATTATCCACTTTACTTGGACAGTATGCATGTCGTCGGTTATTATACACAATAACCGATTATCCATCAATCCTCATATCGTGATACAATGAAAAGCTAATTTCTAAACCATTACAGTTTAGACATATGGTTCCAGTTGGAAAAATGCTTTAAATGAAAGGAAGAATTATGTTTTTTTTGAGTCACTAAATATATTTCTGAAAAAGTTTTGAATTCTAATTTTTTATACAGTTCCCGGTCCACCAATCATATTTAGTGAGCGTTCTTGACACACTATTTTAAAACAAAAAAAAGTACCACTGTTCTGCGACTAAAACTTATTGAGTTATTAAACTTTGAATATCACTGACTTAGTAACCACTTTTATGCTTCTTTCAATAGCCGCCTCCGAGACGATCCACCAATCAATGCGCAGCACTTTTCTCTGGGCCTCTGATTGTGGTTTAAAATTATGAGAATTCAAGCTCATAATTCGATCACTTTTAGTCACCAGAAGACAAATTTTTTTTTTTAAATATTAGTGTCAAAAACAACAAGCTATGACTGAAACAAGATCGAGGGGGACAGAATAAAGGTAAGTCCATATCTTCTTCAGAAGTATATTTAGTGACTCAAACTGTCATATAATTCTTCCCTTCTTAAATCTTTTCAAGTGAACTATTTGTCCATCTCTAACGATTTTAGAGGTAGCTATTAGTTCCACGATAAGTGTGAACATATATAAATTCAACATTGTAATTAATTTTTTTGTAGTTGTCAAAAAAAACTGCTTATCTCTTTGTTACTATCATTACAAAGTCTTTCTGTGGGTGTATGGTGCGAACAAATTCAACACGCAGGATGTGGAGGATGAATGTTTATTAACAAATGTGCAGGAAAACACGTAGCACAGGTAACAGGAAACAATAGATCTTGCAGATTAGCAACGTAAACGACAACAATTCTAAGTAATAACAGTTCAGCACTTTGAGATTTGCTGAAACAGTCGGCAAATCGCTAATAACATTAATGACAGCACTCTGTGGCGCTCAGCTCACCGGCTTCCTAGCTCACTGGAGACAGAAACCCCAAAGTCGTTACAGTCGATCAACACACACACCTCTCTGATCCAAACGTTGCCCTTATATATTCTCTGACAGGCCGTGACGTCACATGGAGTTTTCTAGTACATTCGAGTGTATTTTCTTTCCTAATGGAATATCGAGGAAAAAGAGATTCATTTTCTGGAATCATCGATTTGTCCTTAAGGTCAGGGGGGGGTCCCGGAATGGCCGCTGTCCGTCCTCCATGTTTACAAAAACTCCCTTCCCAACTATACGACTAGCGAGGCAGGAAAGCGACATTGCATCTTCGTAACACTATTTTCTTGTGAACATCCAGAAGCAGGCTCGACGAAGTGAAACTCCTCCAACTGGTCAAGGCAGGCCCCGCCATCTAGTCCAGCCATCCGAAGCGCTGAGCACAGGACGTACATTGACCAACTCTGGAACAAAGTATTTTCCGAGTTGGGAGCCTCTGGTAAGAATCTTTCAGTCTAGAATGATCTATAGTCTTTTCATTTCCTATGATTCAGTAGCTAATTATTTTGAAAAGACGTTCTAATGCTAGGCGGCTTTTGGGTTAAAGGAATGAGCTAAGTCATGTCGTTTCATTCTGATGTTTCATATCAAATATGCCATGAAATACATGCATACTCTGCTCCAAGGCTTTCAATTCAGGAAGCATTGGTTCCTCTATAATCGTACTTCATAATCCAGTCCTCAGTGGCACGCGGTGATGAGGATTTTAAGAACATACGAACCTATGGTTCCAAAATCTCGAAATTTGACAGAGCAATACGTAACTGA
>BGPR01012898.1:23221-43351 GCA_013235015.1 Araneus ventricosus | reverse complement strand
TTATGGAACAGGTTGTTTGTAGAGATAAGATACGTGAGGTCTCGTTTCAGAGTTTGGTTAGATTAAGAATCACAAATATATATTTATATTTAAGGTTACATTTTTTTGTGGTTTATAAATATGTTGGTCAACTAAAGCAATGTTTTTATTACATAGAAAGGTAATTGTAATGAAAAATATGTTTTTTTCTTATTGAAATGTAACTCTTGAAATATTCATCGTTTTTCACTGTTTCTTTTATGGCAAGATCTATATGCGAAGTTTAAAAATATAGAAATTTAGGAATAAGGAATAGGTTAAAAGAGTGTAAAATCTTTTATTTTTGAAAAAAAATTAATTTATACCGGATGAATGATTGCCCTATTGCTTCACATTATACTTCGTAGTCTAACTTGTTCATGATTCGCAATTTCTAAGAAGAATTTTTCGCAGCAACCCCATCCTGATGAACATAAGAGCAGTAGTTTTAAACGCCCTCGGAAGGAAATTAGGAGAGAAGCTTGTCTCTTCAGGTATATTTCTCATCCTAACTTCAAATGATGTCTACGGCATGTGTGCCAAAATAATCCTAGCATAACTTTAAACCAGAACATTAATCCAACTACATTAAAACCCAATAATGCCCAAATGAATTAAAGCATAGATTTCAATAAATTTCCATTAAATTATCTTTAAAACTCCAAGATTAAGTTAACTGTGAAGTAAAATTAAATTCGGTGGGAAAAAATTCTCTTTTGTTTTCTTTCGAAAAAATTTTTTAAAAAAATTGCAAAAAATAATTTTTTAAAAATTTTTTACAGAAATATTAAAGATTTTTAAGATAAAGTAAAATATCAAAAAATAAAAATCCCTTTTTAATTCCTTGCAATACCTCAAAAGTAAATCAAAGAAAAATCACGAAATTTCAAAATAACGACCTGTTGACTTCAACCTCTGGCTAACTGGTGGTATATGCCTGTTGAAAACAGTCTTGGTCCTATTGGCGTCATAATCAAAGCAAAAATGAAACAAAGGAATGCATTCCGAAGTGAAATGCGACTGTCCTATAAATAGGACGCTGGGCTTTAACGGGTTAAACTGATTTTGATCAGTGACATAAGTGGCAATTTCGTTCCTTCAACTCCTGTGAGGTGTCGGCTCAGAAAGTATTGGAATCTAGAAAGCTTTTATAGCGTGTTTCCTTGATTTAACTATAAGCAAAAACAGTTACGAAAATCATCTTCGCTTAAACGATGTGAATATTTGCTAACTTTTCGTTAACACTTTCTGCATACGATTGATACCATACTTTTGATGAAATTTGTATTTTTACCTTTGATCTCGTCCCACTGGAGAGCAACACGAGTCCATGGATGAGAAGCCGACATATAAGGAAGCGGGGTCTCGCTTCCCTGGTGGGTATTGTACTGGCGATGTGGTTTTGTTGGCCGCATCCCAATGACAGGGCGTTTTCCGGAAGAAGTTGGTGCATGAACCGGTGATGGCCATTTTTGAACCGTAGTACCCGTGTTGCTGTCGCGATGGTCCGGTCATTCAGATGCACCGCAAGGTTCGAGCCAGATCGGGATGGTTTCTTTTGAAATACCTTTGATCTCCGTTTTCTTCTTCAATTTCCAAAATGGAAGAGAATGGATGTACGAATAAAAAATCTGCCTGACTAAGACAATAGACTTGTTTAAAGTTAGAGGTTACAATTGCCATAACAGGACAGAGAAGTTTCTGTTTATCACTATCTACTACAAATTAATTAAATTTCAAGTGCAATTTCCTTTATTTTAAAACATTTCCGTTGTAAACGTTGTTAATATAGGTTCCACATTTGACTGCAATTGGCGTTCATTGTCTGCTAAATGAAGCTTAAATTTCAGAAAAATATGTAATGAAACATAGCGAGCATCTTCTTATTTTTTCCAAATAATCAATTATTTTCTAATTATTGTTGCTTAGAATTTAGTTTTACATCAGTATTTTAAATACAGAGAGAAATTTTCAGTTCAACAAATTTGGAAACAAAGGACTATCGCAAGAAAAATTCTTAAAAGAAACAAATGAATCATGAAAGCATCGAGTTGTTGTCCTTAAAAAGAACTCAGAGCGATTTGAAGGAAGAAAAGAAATTTCAAACAAATACAAACGGGAAGAAAGTTTTGTTTTCACTGACTCGTGCATAACCTAAAGGCATTTAGTAACTATTTATCAAACAAAGAGGCATTTAAATAGTGAATGTTTAATTGTGCTGTCATACAGCTTTAAAACAATCGATTTCAAAGAGAGAAAAACACTAACTATGCAGTTGAATAGCTTTATATGTTTCAAATGTCAAGCAACAATAGGAACTTCACATACTTATTCTTTTATTGCTATAAGATTTTATAATTAGTTTTAGTTTTTATGCATGCTTAATTGTTACAGTTCTTCTTTCAAATATATTGTAATAGTTTTCGTCCCTTTGCAACATCCTTCAAATTTTCTGCTGTATAGTTAATTATGTTTATATGCGTATTACGGTAATATATTTTCTTTTATGTCTTTTCAATTTCATTTGAAGAAAAGAGGAACCTTCGAAAGTAACTTAATTTTTAATACACAAGTATGTTTTTAAGTGAATAATAATAGCACATATCAAACTAATTATTATATTCTTCACATGTTCCTATACCGCTATGTTCAAGGTGTTTAAAGTTTCAGGAGAAGATTTAAAAAATCTTAAACCTGCAGCAGTTCAAAAATAAACATAAACATGGAAAATGGTGGTGTGTGTGTGTGTGTAACAAAATTTCAACATTGAAGTTAACGTGTGTGTGTGTGTGTGTCCAACAAAATTTCATCGTTGAAGTTAACGTGTGTGTGTGTGTGTGTGTAACAAAATTTCATCATTGAAGTTAACGTAAGGTAGAAGGGCGTTTCTACCTGACCATTAAGCAATTTTTTAATACTTCTTGCATTAAAGTTAATGCCAATCCATATTCTCTCTTTTAACAATCATCAATATATATTCTGCTTTTTTTAGCATTACCAATAAAATAATTGTTGTCAAATATTGAAACAATGAATATGGACTGAATACAAGCACTAAATGTATAAAATCTTTAACTGCAAATTCTTAATTAAAAATTAATCCTCTTTGACATCTCATTAAAGCTGATTCTATTAACATGAATATAAATCTGATAGAAAAGTCAATAGAAATACAATTATGCTATTTGGTTCTATTTTTACACCATCTGAAAGAGCAAAAAATTACCTTCCCAATGATATTAATTAAATTACCATACAATGCATTCTCGAATTTTAATAAATTTTTTAAAAAAATTTTGCATAATTTACAACAATACTTTTCATTGTTACAACGCAACTCAAACCGTTTTAATTGTTTAAATAAATATTTAGCTCATATTTCTCTTTCATTGTTGTAATCTGAGATAGGATCCTAATACATTTTGCTTTCATATTTTATTTCATCAAGATTTTTGTGAATTCTGTAAACCAAGCTCTCCTATTGCTTTGCTTACATTAAGAAATATATCCATTAAGCTGAATAGTTTTGGTTGCTATGTTTTCATTCTTTTCTCAGCATGTTTTAATTCCGCTAACATGCCGCCATAAAATTTGCTGCGCCATTTTAATGTTGAAATCAAATGCATATTTTACAAGAGGAATAAGAAAGTGAAGATAGTGCCGACAACATGGAATTAGATGTTACATGACATAGTCAGTTATTTGACTCCATTTGGAACATTTATGTAGATAATAAACAGAAGAGGTCCGAGGCCACTAATAGAGCATGAGTTAAATATCTACCAAAATCTGAAGTTTAAAATTACGTTGTTAAGAGAACCATGAATATAAAATGATGCAAGATTCGATTGAAATTATATTCCCGGCGAACAAGCTGGTCACTGTAGGCGACTATTACATAATAAGTGCTGCCTTCCTTTTTAAAATAATATTTTTCTGACCACTAATGAAATTTTTAATAATACAAAAATTAAAATCCGCCATGATACCTTAAATGACTGCATGAAATGTTTTGATAGAAAATAACCATTTTCAATTAATGAATAATAATCGATTAAAAGCACATTTATGGCACCAATGTCCGTAAAATTAATTATCTCATCAACTCTAGTATTATTTCTACTTTGAAGTTCTTAGTGAGGAAACATTTTCATAAGAAGTTTAAATACAATATTCCAAATATATGAGCCTAAAAATTGCTCGTTAGCTACCATTACAATATCCCTACCGCATTTTAATTAGATTAAGAAGATGATGGAGAAAAAATTGATCGTGAGAACAAAAAAGAATTAAGTTAAAACCGGTGTTAAGCTTCTTCGAGCAAGAAGATAGGTTTTTTATTTAAGAAAAGCAGAAATTTGGAATTAAGGGAAAAAAATTGTATTTTCAAACTCTGATGACTTAAATGGACGTGATTTTGAAAAAATTTAATTAGTCAAGTTAGTTATTAGTTTGCGTGTCAACACATTCGCATAAGAATTCTTATATACTGGAATAAGAGAAATCAACTAATGCGTAATCCTAGTTAATATTTTCTGCAATGAACACATCGTACTTTATATTTTCAGATACTTCGCGAAAAGAAAACAGAGGAGTCTTTTTAAAAACACTTGTTGCACTTCTTCATTTATACTGCCTCTGTCCCATACTAATAGTAGCAAGTGAATATTTAAACGGGAATTATTGGCGAATGCAGCTGTAAGTTATGTTGTAGCGCAAAATTTCGAAGCCTTGAAACAAACTCATTGTTTCGTGACATCTGTCATTTGTTCTGACACATCTTTCAATTTTTAGGTTCGCCTAATTATTACGAATTATAACAATTTTTCTAATATCATCCGCTGATCGAAATTCAATTGCTTTATTTCAGTTGAATATCAACCCATTGTAAAAGTAAAATGAAAATAAGAGATTTTTCAGGCAAAGATCGAGTTGAGATTGTCCAGTTCATTAAGTTCACGCATATATGGAAAGCAAAGTTTCGCAACCAAGGGATCCTACCTACAAGCTTAAAATGCAGTAACGAAATTATTGAAAAATCCATAAACTATCTAAACACTAAAAATAAAAATTAGGAGTAATATTTTTAATTTATTGTTTAATTTAATCTAGTTTTTTTGATAATAAATGTTGTGTTCTATATTTATTTTCTTTTGCTACTATTATTATGAGACAAATTAAATTCATCAACTGCTTTTAAATTTCCTAGATCGCGGGGGCATCTTGGCACTGCCTCGGAAATCGAGGATTGCTGGTTCCAAACTTGATTCGGAAAGTTGAAGAAACGCTTCGTAGACTAACCTTGATGCTCTTTAACTCTTTAGAGGGACAAATGCCTTCCTCTAGTGTGGTGCGGAAGTTTGGAGAGGAGTTTCGGTTAAGGTGTCGTCCTCGTCATCTAACCACTTCTCAAAATCGCGAGGTCCATTGCATAATATCCCTCATATAGTTTCAAAACGGGACGTTTAACTAGCTTAATATTGCATTCCAAGCACCTGAAAATTTTAATTATATGGTTAAAAGATAATATTTTCTTTCCGACATATGATATAAATACTTTTAATTTCTTTGGCTTTCCCGAAATGCATTTCTTATTATAAATAGTAAATAATTAAATTCGTTTCAGTATAGATAACTGGTGAACAGAGTCAGCTGCAGGCATGATAATGGTGGCTAGGCAAAGTAAAATGGTTATGGGCAACACAGCAATGTAATTCATAGCACTACCTAACGATAAAATCTGGGGTTCAAATTTGTAGTTCGGAAACTATAGAAGATACAGGCAAAAGCTTAAATACAAAAACGTAGAGGATGATCGATATAGTACGAAAGTTAAATTTTCTTTCAATTTTTGAATGTTTTATCCATCACCCTTCAGCTTTTGATTTTATGAGATAAATCTATGTTTTCTGAAAGGTGTTTTCATGTTTATATTTAAATTATCAAAATATAAGTTTTCCTTTGCATGTACAATAATATTTTCCTGGAATTCTCCTTGTTATGAAAAAAAATTCCTGGTATTTTATTTTCTATCGTTTAGCCATTTATAAGTTAAAAAATTAGCAAAAAATAACCCATTGAAATGCAAACTCTTAAGTGTTAAAAAGAAAACATATTGCTGAAGCTCAGAAAATAGAAGATTAGAATACCTGCTATGTTCTTAATAATGTGTTAGAGAATACTGATAAAAATTTAAAATCTCTTTCCTTAATACAAAAATCTCTTTTGTAAATAAAACTCTTTGATTTTTTATTTCCCAATGTTTCATTCGAGGTACGGAATTATACGAATTAAAGAAACCTCTCCCATAATTTCATCGTCCACAATCAAGATTGATTGTCACATTTCCTTCGATGTACAAATCCGGTCCTCTCTCGACAATTTCCTTCTGTTTTGCCCAAACCATAAATCCACAGTCAGCTCGACCCGAGGGTATAATTTTGAACGCGATTTACTCAGTCAAAGCATCCTCGGGTCTTTTTTCATTCTCCTTCTGTTCTCAGAAAAGCATTGTGAGAAATAAATGAGGAGGATAAATTTGCGGATATTTTCTTCACTTTGCCCCGTTTCAAGACTTCTTTCACTTCGGTCTCATCCCAGGTAACTGCCCTTGACGCTAAGATTTAAGGCTGGGAATACTCTTTTGATGGTGTTTAGGGACACTTATTTGCACCCGCACATAGTATGCAAGGAGCATTAAGATTGGCGACATAAGCAGTACATTCGCCAAGAAGAGACATTACTGTCTTGGACTGACTCTTCCTTAGGAGAGTTTCGCTCGTCGCCAAGCGACGAATCAGATTTATATACTAAATAACACCTGGCGTAAAGCCGTATACAATTTATATGGAGAATAATGATCGGTAGTTTGTGGAAGAAAAAGCGAAGAGGTGATTACTTTCGTAAATTATATTATGGCCGTTGTTCTATTCACGAAAACAAATCACGGAAAACTTAACATTTTCTCTTCGAAAGTGAGAACTTGTTATAAGCTCTTCCAGCATTTCAGTGATATATCCATTTTTTACGACAGAAGGGAAGATTCAGTGCGATTACGACGAAAGAAAACAATAAACTTCTTCAGAAACTTTCTGAGATACAGGAACTATGAAATCATATTTATTTTTTAAAGGAGCATACTTGCGAATTTACGAAATAGTGAAAATAGTTGCATGTGATTTTAATTCATTTTTAAATTTTACTTTATTTAAATTTTAAAAGTTATTTATTTTTGATAACGTGTTTTCTCAGTCTTCAGGTGCGAGTTAGTATTTTTAATTATGAAATGAAAATTATTCTTAATTTTTCGAGCTATGAATTGCGCTAATTTGAATGCTGCTGTTTGTAAATATAAGACAAAACTCGTGTGTCTTTTCCTTCGTATTTTCTAAATAATTTTACATTCCCCGTTTTCAATTGACCACTTGCTTCCTCACAGCTTTTCTCCCCACGAAGCACTATATATATTAACTATATATAACACTAATAATATATTCTTTACAGCTTTAAAGCAATATATTTATTTTATTTCTGATATTAAACTGATAAAACAGAAATAATTTTGCAACGTATATGTGAGATTGCACAGCCGAACACCACTGATGTTA
The DNA here is from genome assembly GCA_013235015.1 of Araneus ventricosus. Lineage (NCBI taxonomy): Eukaryota > Metazoa > Arthropoda > Arachnida > Araneae > Araneidae > Araneus > Araneus ventricosus. Next base: position 35,726 of record BGPR01012898.1, on the reverse strand, counting down.
CTTTCTTTGTTAAACTTAAATAGAAAGTGAAATATTTTTATGTCTTTATACCCACTTTGAGTTACATAATTGCACTAAATATTGATTCCCAAATTTCCTAATTCTTAAGCTATGAGTAAATTTTATTAATTGAAAAATGTACTTCACTATCTATACACAAACACGCCTATATGAATACCTGGCTCATTTTTTGCATAAACCTTCGTTCAAATATAGAGAAAGTTTAACCTTTGAAACAAAATATCTTAACAAATATTTGAATTGTATACTTGGCATCGACAAACTATGTAGAAACCTTTTTCAAAATTCAGTATTACGATTTTTTTCTTTTATGCTATAGATATTTGAATCCGATTTTCAGTTTTCCGGTAAATTATAACAAGGCGACGCCACTTCCAACTAATTTCAAAGCCCTCCTAAGTAAAATTCCTGTAAGCTATTTTCCAGAAATGACGGGGCATCTGCTGGTCGGTTAAGTTGGATCGAGAGATCCATCAAGTTGCTTTCATAATTATTTGTTTTCCAAAATGCAGAGAAGAATTGAATGGTTTGAGTATTTTCGTTGAATAATGGACCTTATGCATGTGACGTCACACTCTCCGACACATGACCTGCCGGCGGCAGCCATTGGTCAGTCTTAAACAGCTGACTCAGAACTGCTTTTATTTCTGAGTCACTTATAGGCCGATCGTTTTGTTTATTCCTCCATAGCTGTTTTTCTATACTCTCGAACCCAAACGGTGCATAAGGTCCATTAATAGATACCGTACGTCTTCCGGTATGTTGACTGAAATAAATTTTTGTCATGAGTAACCTCTTTTTGATCTTTCGTAAACAGCACTTTTAAAGTTTCCTTATAGAATAAATAACATACAATTGTTGCGCATAAACGTGTAGATATTTCAACATTAAGTTTGTGCAATTCTGCTTACATAAATCTCTTTTAAGCGATAATTCCATGTTAATTATTTTTAGCAATAAGTGAAATTTAAATGTATTAATTTTAACTGCACGATATGAGTTCGAAACTACAGAAATGCAAATAACTGAAATGCAAGAATGTATGCCGAGATTGGCAAGATCCAGAACCGAAAAGAGGAGATCTTCGAGATGCAGAGATTGAATATGGAAAACATTAAAATATAAATAAATTAATATCAATTAATTTAATTAATGTATTGTTGAGTGCAGCATGAATGAAAAACTGAAATTCTTGTTTAGGTCTGTTGATTAGTTTTGAGTTGTTTCGAAGTTACAAGAGGATTGTTTATGTATGCAACTGCAAATTTTGAGCCATAGTCTATTTATCAGAACGGAACCAGTTCTCCATACTTCAATGCTGTGCCAGAGGAACTGCCATACCTTTCATCAGACCTCCGTGGCTTCTGTGGAACTCTAAAGGGTCTGATGTTTGAATAAATATATAGATCTTTAAATATTTAAATCTTAAGAAGAGAATTACAATCACACTATAATTAATATTTCAGATAGCCGTAGGTGAACTGGATTCTTATTGTTAAATTTCATCAAGACGAAAAGGGAGGATGAAAGTTGTTGAATTAATATAATATTATTCTTTTGTGGAATAACATCAAATTTAAGTACAGTTTGGCTATTATAAAACTAAAAAAGCCGTTTCTCATAAACAGTTGATTATATACATTTATAGAGAAATATACCGTCCCCCAGTAGCACAAAGATATTGTATACAGTATTAATCATATTTCTCAGTATTGTATAATATTGCACAATATCATTTAATATTATATAATATCGAAAAATAATGTACAATATCATACAAAATGTTTGTGTTCCTGGGTCAGAGACATATCTCTTTGGGCTCCATGACCTCCATACACCCTAGTGATCTGGAATTTCTTATGTCAGATCACTCCTGTATGTTTGCTAATTTTCTCTATCTCCCGTCTCATCTTCGGCGTCAAATAAGAGGATCTACAAGAGACACTCGCCGCTCTGTTTGCTTCTAGCTCCTCATGGCCAGGAAAAACTACACGTGTTGACAGTGCGTGGCGACGCTTTAGCCGGGTGGTGCACTGTTGGTCCCCCGTGTATCAATCTGCTAATACTAAACTGCCTTAGTGGTTAGCCTGCTAAGGATTAAGCGGAAGAATCACCTTCTGGATATGGGGTTCTTTGCTAGGGCGATAGACGTTACTAGAAAAATTTTTGAGATAGCACCAAGTTGTATGCAGATTCTGGGTATTCCCAGAACAAGAAACTACCTTCAATTGAGGTATCCATAGTGGGTATTTCTTTCAGTGTTTGATTTTTTTATCCTATTTGTATAGGATGTAAAATGATTTGTCCTTAAGTGAAAAATAATTCGGAATCCTTTGGACATTTGAATCTCACCTTGTATTGGTACACTTAAAGACAGAAAATGAAACTTTGAATAATGAATCACTAATTCTTAATGAAAAGGCGATTGCCGGATGTCTCGACAGTAAAATATATCAGAAAACATTTTTCAGGCAGAGTGCTTGTGGAAGCCACACAAAACGCTGATTTCCTATAAAAAAGTTATTTCAATTGGAGAACTTTTTAACGTTCGAAATGAAGAAATACTAGATGGTTTTTGTGAGCAAGGAGTCGTTGATATACACTGGTGTCCAAAATTAATGCACAATTTTGAAGATGCTACAAACTTGGAATTAATATAGATACTATGGTTCACAATCAGTTACTGAGAATCATGGGACACGCTATCGTAGCAACTCACATTTTACAGTGACGATTCGGTCACGAGGGTATTAGGGAGGGCCAGCAGAAAAGGATGAAGGCGAAAATGGAGTTTGATTCATCCTGTTCACATCACTTTCATCAATAGTTATGTATGATGTGCATAATATTTGCATACATTTCCGTAGACACAGCACAAATATTCGGGAAAATATAAAGGTTTTATTTAAAAACCCCAAATTTTTCCTCACGCAATTTGCTTATAACAGAGTTTCCCATCAAATTGTACGAAAATTACAGAATACTTGACAATATGTAAAAGAATCTTTGTATTAAAATTTGAATTGAAATATTTGAATATGGCAGGAAATATTAGCGTTTGTAGTAAATAATTTTTGCTGCTCAAATGCGAAACGTACAATACCAATAGTATTCAGAAAGATTTCGGCATTGCAACTTGGTGAATTTCGGTACACTCTAATAGAAGCTAAATTATGAGGGTTCTTGCACAAACTGATATTTTTTTAACTTGAATCTTCGAATAGTAATTTTCGAACTGTAATATAAATTATGTATTTAATTAATAAGTATACATGAGTATTCAGGATATTCAGCTTTAATAAAATTCAATATTACTGTTCAATACACATTACACAAATTCCAAAAGGGTATTTTTAATGAAAATCTTATAATGCCCTTTCCTTAATGCAGCAATCAGTTCATTAGAAGAGTAGGAAGAACTTCAAACAACCGAAAAATACTTCAACTTAATTTAAATAACCCAAGAAAAGTGCAATGAGTGGTAATTTAATTCGGTGAATCGTATTGTCTAATTTTCCTCCCCAAAGAATGTTTTGAAATATGCTTTGATGATATATTAGTAATTAGAAATAAGTACTAATGGCAAATGGATTCCTTTCCTGCTTAGAGCAGGAGGGGATGCTTTAAAATTCCTGTGTCTGATTAAAATAAAAGGAGATTCATTAGCATTTGTTGGTAAATTTAATATAGAATTCTTGATCCTTATTGTTGTATAGAACTAAACATGTTCGTTGACAGGGTCGCAGTGATCCTAGTGTTCCAATTAAAGCGAGCAATGAAATGGAGGATTCCACTGATAATCCTTGAGACCAAAAAGTATTTATGTCTGATTTATTATTTTGTAGAGGGACGAGACTCATGTTTATATGGAATGCCACTGTTGAAGAATTAATTCAATTTCAGGACCCATTTTTATTAGATGGCCAAGTTCCACGACACAGTGCATTAAAAGATACAAGACGCAAGACAGAGAACAACACAAGACAAGTACAGAAAAGAAGAGAGCGAGGCATCATGGGAAAAACCCGGATGGCTCTAGTAGCGCCACCTGCCATAAAAAGGAGAAGGCAGTGAATTGTAACCGCTACAATTTTCTATTACTGATAGTTGCTTGGAATTGTTATAAGATTGTATAAATTAATATTATTTTTTTTCTTTTGCCTCATAGAATCGAACAAAAATTCCTCTCTATATAAATTTTAAGACAGATTTGAAATAATTTCAACAACTGTAAAGAAGTGGGATCATACGGCTTATTGATGTCAATCGATAGCATTTAGCTAGTTTATTTTATTTACATTAACGGTCTCTTCTTAAAGAAACTCGAAATCTATTTTGGGACAGACTTCTTAATTTTGAACCGCGGTCAGGTGACAAGGACGACACTTCATTTCGCCATTCCTTCTCCAAACTTGCGCACCACACCAATGGGTACAGCACTTAGTTGTATAACACGCAGGAAAATCATTTTTTTCCACATAGTGTAATTGACATCCATATTCCGAAGTATACAAGATAGTCGAAAAAAACACTTCTGCATGTGTTAATCTTCACTATAACTGCCGAGGAAACAAGCTAGGCATACGAATGGGATAACTATGTAATTTTACAAATTTTGTTTTTATCATGCGTAATATAACGATATTAAAAACTTTATAAGACAAAATTACAAAATCAAGAAAATAATCCCATATGATGAAATTTTTTTCAAAAATTTAATTTGTAGCATATTTATAAAAATTCTAGCATACATTTAAATTGAATTCTGTAGGATGTTAGGAAAATAATATTAAAGAATGTTTCAAAATAACATAAATATGTCATTTATTTAGAATGTCAGCAATGAAATTCGTTTTTCGAATAACTTATTTTTAATTAACTTTGAAAAAACATTTCAATAGTAAAATGACTATTTTAAAAAATATAATCGCAGAAACTTATTTAATTTATCTAAAAATTGCTTTTACAATCTTTGATGAAACTGCCTTCTAAACCACTAACATTTAAATGAAAATATGAAATATGAATCAAAAGATACTTTAACATAATTTTTTTATCTGCTGAAATTTGTTTCAACACTTTCAAATAAACACGTAAAAATTCAATTTTGCTTTAATTAATTTCCTTCAGATTGATCGGGAGCTTCGAGAAACTCTTAATTAAAAATATGTCAGGTTAATTGCAGATAACTTTAAGATAAACAAAGGATCTTACATTTAAAAACTCTTTACTTCATTCGTACCCTTAATTCACCGTACATATTAATCACATAATAATTTCCTAGATGAAAATTTTTTCTGTTAGGTGGCCTTGAATCGCCCATAATCATAAAATTTTAAAACTCCTTTTGCTGTTTTAAAAGCTGCCAGCATTTAAATTTAAGTAATTTTAACCCCATTGTTTCGTATTGATGGATATTTCCTGTCTTCATAATAAAACTCCGAAGATTGATCATAAGAATACACGAATGCATCATCTTATGCTCCTATTTTGTCATGTCAAGTGATTCATCTCATTGTCTTAAAAAATCATCCGCGTTTAACATGTTAATTAGCCGATCAATCATCCAATGTTTTCGTTGTTTCTGCATACAATGGTATTTAATCTTCGGAAATTTAGAAATGTAGTTCCTATGTCAAGACTACATCTCGATCGAAGAAAGAAGGCATTGATTTAAAATTCTGTGAGAAATATCAAAATTATTAAGTTCCCTATTTGCACAAGATATTTTACGACATTCCTACTATATTCTGAATGCTGCACAACATCGTAAATATATCTTATGAATATTGTAGAGCATTTTGGGCTAATAGGGTTAACTTTGTTTCTAAATCAAGAAATTTGATATTAGTAAATATTTCCTAAAAAGAATTAGACTGAAGTGTTTCGTAAAACAATATTCAGCGAAACCTCTAGTGTCTAGTATGGAAATACTAAGTGCGATGTATCATCAATAAGATCCAAATATTGTAAAACGTTTTTGATATATTTGAACACAATTTAATTTTAAACAACAGTAATTAGTATCCTCGGTAATAACATTGTATATTTAAAGTCATGAAATAACCTTTTAACTTTTTCAGATACCATAAATAAAATGCAACGCTAAGACAGCAATTTCTCATGTTAACTTCGATAACAAGGTAATCAGACTCCAAGGAAATCTTCTTCTATATAATAAATTATGTAACATAATAGATTACCTCCAAGAGAAGGATCAGCAAATGCCTACGAAAAGTTTGACCAATTCAGAAATACGCAGATGAACAATCACAATAAAGAAATAATAATCATGAATTTGGATTTAGCAGATGAAATTTGCCCTGATCTAACCTCATTAAAAAACGCTATTACAACTTTTAATAGATAAATATAGGGTGTTTTTTTTAAACTGACATTACTCAGAAGTATCTATAGCTCTATCTATCAGCTGAATTGAAACCAAATTTGGTAGGAGGACTAATGACGACTTGTTAAAACAAGGTTCAGAAAAAAAATTAGCTCTAAAAGTCGCAGATAGGGGGGAATGTGGCGCTATTGTAGTCTACAGAACTGAGAAATGAATAACAAAGAAGAACTTTCAGTGCAATACCGCTTTAATGCAGCGAATGAACTACCCTAAATGGTTACAGAGATGATATTTCAGTGCTCCATATCACTTTATTCAATATAAACACTTCCTCTTCGAAGTCTCAGACCTCTTTCAATGTGACCAACCTTCTTGTAGACCGTATGTGTCTTGTACACAACATTCTACATGTTCATTCTCCTCGGAACTAACAAAAAAGATTCCGCGAAATACTGATGTTACTTTTTCCTGTGAGGTTATTTGAAGTCCAAGGTCTATTTTGGCCGGGTCTCGACCTTGAAGACCTTAAAGAACAACATATTACGGGCTGTGCTGAACATTTCTGGTGACATGTTATGTTCTGCCCTCGAGAATGTTACGTACAGAATGCAATGTGTGGTCCACGAGAAGGTCGTTAATATTAAAAGAGGTCTACGCCCTCGCCGAGGAAGGGCTTTTAATGAATTAAGTGTATGGTGCACTGGAATATCATCTCTGCAACCCTCTAGGCGGATTATTTGCTGCATTAAAGTGCAATATATCACTGGAATTTCCTTGCTATTCATTTGTCTAATTCTCAGTTGTGTAAACTACAACAGACCGACATTTTTCCCTATCTACGACTTTCGGAACTAATTTTATTTTTACGGAATCTTTTACCCATGTCGTCATTAGTCCTCCTGCGAAATTTGGTGGCATTTCAGCAAAAAGATCGAGCTACAAATGACTCACAGTAGTGTCAGTTTATAAAAACACCCTATAAATGTTTCCTACGCTACAGTGTATAATAAAGTGAACATGCTTGCAATTGTGCATAAGTGATAAAAAAAGGAGACAATCCCAGTATGTAGCTTGCTTATTCCAGAACGAACACAATGAATAAAAACCCCTTTACCTTTCGCTATTTACTAAATGCTGCTGAAAAACAGTTGTGCGATTTGGCAGCGCACCATACAGCTTTCGATTCTTTGGGAATCTCCGGGGGAAACCACGTTTCACATTAAGATTTAAAGTATCACAGTACAGAACCTTATCACTCACCCAATATGTGAAGTGATCCATGAATTTATGTTGATGTGTTAAAGATTATGAGAAGTGGATGTCGTTCGGAGAGAAAGAATTAAAAAAAGCAGGTAATCCCTTTTTATCTGGATTAGAATAACAGCGGATGATACAAAAAAATTCTGTTAGTTTAACACATAATTCATTTACACGCAAAATATTCATCAACTTATAAACTGAGTTATGTGTGTGAAATAAACGATTGAAATGGTATATATGAAATTATTGCACTTATTATATTAATACATTATTTTCAATTAAATGTTTTAAGAAAAAATTAACTGTCACCTAAACATGCTATTAGATGATGCATTGATTTTCATTTCCTATAAAATTATAAAGCATTCACATTTAGTTGTATTAAATACCCAAACGACTATCTATAACCAAAAAGTGTGAAAAATTATTGCAGAATGATAGAATAAGACACAGAGTTTCAGTTTATTTTCTATGCATGAAATAAATAAACCTATGAAATAATAAACCTTTTCTTACTTGGCACATAGAAGCCATCAAGTGAATCGAAATCCCATCACTGAAGATGTCTACAATAACTGTAGTCTTATTTGCTGCTGGATTCGACGTTATTCAGAGTTACTAAAAGCAACTGAATGAGCAATGTTCATTTGGTTCACAGAACGCGTTCACATACGGTTTAAGATCGTGAATGTTTCACAACTACCATTCGGCGAGGGCTGGTTAATTATTAGAGCTGCTTCCCTCGCTTTTGAAGTATGCCTCTTTGCGTGATGAATATCTTTTGTGCCCTCTCGCTCGGTGTCTCTTATGTCCGAAGTTTGGACATTTCAAGGGTATGGGATGGCATTAGAGGTTAGACAAAGAGGTGTGTCGGTTGCGTTGAATCTCAACTATGATGACAGTAAGCATTCATTATTCATTTTATGTCTCATAGAACTAAACATTGTTTCGTTTAAGAATTATCCGAGCAGAGAAATCTTCCACAATATAACCTAATGAAATTGAAATGTGTTTATATGGAATATCGACAGTTTTCATTCAATAACGCAAGTAAGCTCTCCTAATGATATTTTACTTTGTCATTCAATTAATTCTTTAAGTTAATTGTGTATCATAAGCATATTTTATCATTACTCAAGTTACAGCTTTGTCTAATATTTATTTATAAAATAAAAACACCACTCCACTTTTAGAAAAGGCGCTAAAAGAAGAAACCATTGTAATAAAATTATACGCACGTGATTTTATTCATAATGAAGTTGATAAATAAGGAATCAAAGTTAAATTATTTCTCATGGAGTTTACAAATAACAATAAATATAGACGTTTTCTAACCAGCAGTTAACCAACTTAATTTAGTTTTTACATGTTGAACGTCGATGTTCAGCAGAACGATCAATAGCCGTTTGTGCTGACTCATTAGAGATTTTTCAATCACCAATCAAATCTCTCCTTGTTTTCTTCTGTTAGTTTCTTTTATATAAAATATTTCTGCCTTAGTCTCCAATTAACCCCCACTGCAGGCACCACAAGTACGTGGATGAGAAGTTCATGACCATTGCCTTTTGCCTTAAATGAAGGAAATGCGAAAAATATTTTTTTAAGCTTTAATTGCCGCGGAGCACGTGATCAGCATCACATGACCTGAACTTATTCCATTGCCTTTTAACTACTATCAAAGGCGAAGAATAATTAACACATTCGATGACATATAGAAAATACCTAATCTTCTTTTTATATAATCACGGTCCATTTTCCTATTATCTTAATATATTCAAAAAATTGAATTCGTAACTTTGTCCCTGTGGTTCATACGGAGATGCAGACCAATATGGTTTTAAATGTCCTCTGACGAAGGAGTTTCACCTGAAGCAACCATCGGAGAATCAACGACAGTTTTGGCTCAAAACTCTACAGGGCAACATGGGGTGTCTGTTGAAACTCGAAAATTTGTTTTTTAATTTTGTGAAGACATGTGCAACAGGCTGGTCTACGAATAATTTTTGTTCTCAAAATTTTCCTTTTGGAAATTGTTCATTGAGTTTGTTCAATTTTGGTTATATGTTGGCGACTATTGTTGGAGATTTTGTTTTAATGAATCGTTTACATTTTTGACCAGCGGTTCCGGTGTGATTTTGGTGATGGCTGTGATGCAGCTGAAGGTTTTATCACGGATGGTTGAATTTTAATTAATTTTTTTTCCGGGTGGAATGTTTTTTTCTTTTGCTGCAGTATTTCTGAGAAACTTTTTATAATGTATTTTTAGTTGAATTTATTCTTATCTTGTAGTTCTTCGATGTGATGTTTTGTGGTTTTAATCTTCCAGCGGTCGCGCGTTTGCAACAGATACTTGAGTTGTGCATCGTATTACATATTTATATCGTTATTTTATATATATAAGTGCAATTTTATTTATAAAATCTTTGTTTACTATTAGGCTAATAAATACAGATAACATAAATAAAAGTTGCATTAATTTTTGTAAAATAACACGATATATATATGTAATACGATGCACGATATGACTTAAAATGTGCGTAAGCGCGCCCGCTGGAAAGTTAAACTAGATGGTAGGTGGTGTTTTTGGTCGCTGCTGCAGTGCAAACGGAGCTCTTTGGTCAAAATTGTGTGTTTTGCATCCGTCTGCCGTGTTGTTTTAAATATATATGTGTGCGCGTGTATATATATTTATAAATGCACGTACATGTATAAATATATATTTGATATAATTTTGATCAGAATGTTTTACACTTGGAGTTTTACTTAAAAAAAATTGTACTAATCAGTTTCATACTCGATCCCTCCGCCGGAAATTTTGAGAGATTACAGACTTCGGGAACTTTGCCTGTACGGCTCTTCCTTCCTATGCCTCGGGCTCACACTGCTGCATACTTGGTTTTACTTACTGGAATTATTTGTCTTAAAATTCCTTAGAGTTGTTGAAAAATTGGTTTTACTGTAATTAAGGGTACTAACTGCGAGGCAAATATTTTTAAATTATAAAATTTTTTAATTGCGTGATCTTGATTTTTCTTGGTGTGTTAATTGAATTTAATGTTCTTTTTTCTCCTTATATGCATGGAATTTCAATGGTGCCTTTTATTTTTTTGCTTTGTTTGCAAACGTTGTTAAAAATAAAAAAATGTTCTTCTGTAATTATTTCCCACCCTTGTTAATGGGTGTAGTTTGTATAGATTTTAGGGAAAGCAACGGTTTGATTGAGGTCTAGGGGTGTTCTCTTTGCTCTTAAGGACTGGAGATCCCACCCAGATAGAAATTTTAGTTTGCAACAAATTTGCAGCAGTCTTGCTCTGAAAGTTTGACACGGCACGACCGCAAGTTCATAGCAAGTTTGCAAAAGCGCCGAAGTCACTACGCGTCGAACTTGCAACAAACTTGTCACGTCAAGTCCATTGCAAACGAATAGAGAAAATAGAGTGGGCATACGAACCTTGAATTCGAACCCCGGAAATCTCAGTTACCAACCTGTCGCCTTAACCAATAGACCAGCGAATCCTCGCTCGGCGAAGATAGCGAGGATTATTATACACAAGCTACAAGTTATTTTCAATTGTATTTTTGATTTAATAATTTTTTATAATTTTGAAAATATGATTTGAAGTCAAAGAGAGAGACATTTTCGCTAATAAATATGTTTTACTAGTGGAACAAATGATGAAATTACGGTTTAAAAATAATTACTTTTAAAAATATTGGACGCAATGTAAATTATTATTTTTCAACAAACATTGACTGTTTTTTTGGGTTTAATTTTAACTTTGTTTATGAACGTTAAAATTTCAACATTAAAAAAAAGTTGAAGTGCGAGTTCTATATTTAGTAAAAGTTGGGATGGAGAATTTTTCAAAAGTAATATTTTTTTATAAAACGACCTAGTTAGTTTTTTTTTCAAATTATCATTGATTTATTGAATTAATAAAAGGAAGGACGGTCTACGAGATGTTATTAAAATCAGATGTTTTTTTTAAAACAGAGACAAAGAATCAAAACCAGATATATACAACTGTATCCGAATCGTGGTGTACCGTATCAACTTTGCAGAAAACTTGTTTTGCAATCGTGGTGTGTCGTATCAACTTCACAGCAAACTTGTTGTGCAAGTAGGTTGGTCGATTATGCTGTGTTAAGTTGCAGTAATTTCGCTGCAAATTTGTGTCGGCAATTTGTCATTACAAGATAATATGCAGAAAAATTGACACTTGCTGCAAATGTGCGTGCTATCTAGGCATGGTCTTTTCCCCATTAGCTCGTATTGGGCCTTACACCCTTTCGGGCAGATTGGGCCAGTGAGAGTGTCAATCAATCAATCTTTTAAGCTAGCCAATAGAATATTTATTTACAGCAAATTCATTTATTCCTATGATTCTGGAAATATTTCGAACATGGAATAAGAATATGTGCCTGTGAATTAAAAGCAAACCCTGTGCTATTTGCGAGGAGTGGACAACAAAATTTTGGGGGGAAAATATCTACAGCGAAACTTTAATCTGCAAGACGCACAACCAGTATCCTTTATAAAACTGCTGAAGACAAAAGTTAGTTCTATATTTTGAAGACAAGAATATCAACCATCTGAAACTTCAGTCAAACTTTGGCAATGCGAATATATTTTGAAGTCTAAATACAAATAGCCAGATGTACTTCAACTGGTGTGTCTTCGATATAAATATATAGACTTGATTCTTATATATTTCTGATATTATGACGTGCACTGAACAACCAGCTGTATTCGCACTCAAAATAAAAGTAAAATCATGAGAAAATGTGAAAAAATATGCTTCTCAAAGAAGGAACTGTCAACGGATTTCGAAACTTGTTGACAGAAATCATGCTTCACAAATCTTTGTTTCTTAT
>BGPR01012898.1:8707-23211 GCA_013235015.1 Araneus ventricosus | reverse complement strand
CTTTCTTATCTAATTAATTTTTAACAATGCTTTCTTTGACATTCGACATTTTGGATTTTTCTCTGATTTTTTCTGTATTTTAATTTTTATTTGTTAAACACATCAACTATTTCCTTCTATAACATATCAGTTAGAATTTTATTTGAAAAACTTTAAACATAAAGATTTCTCAATTTTTAATTCCACGTGTGTTTGTCATTTTCTACAGTTTGAAGGTATGAAGACGATTCTTAAATTTAAATAATTTTGTATTCTTCATGGGAATATCTTCTATCGTTTTAATCTTTTAATACTTTTCTCAATAAAGTATACACCAATTTTATCTTACTGGATCTTTTAAAAAAGCTAGGATTCTTTTATAAATAGTTAATTCCTCTAACTGGTAATGCTTTGAATAAATCTGAACACATATCATACATATTACATCAATAATCTAGATTCCTTTTTCTTCTAAAATGTATAATCAAATTTTATAAATGCTATTTGGACAGAATGGCTATTTTGTGTTTATGAATACGATTTACATATCATAAAAATGATTGATTTATACCCCACTACCAGCATAGTGAGTTAATGAAAACTTTACTGAGGATAATGAATTTGAGGGAAAGGGTTATTGTTTCTATCATCCTTGCTCGTAACCAGCATTAGCCTGGTGTTGAGGTCTCGGTTTCAGGACCAGAGGTTTCCAGGTTTGAAAACCTATCTCACTAAAGATCTCTAGTGCATTGTTGCCTTTTTCACGTTAAATATGACGTAGAGTGTCAAAGGTTTCATCTTTGTGTGTCATGAATGTTTGGGAGTGGAGTTTCGGCCAAGGTACTGTCTTTCTCATTAGGCCGCGGTTAAAAATTACTTTATCTGTCCAAAAATAATCCTCTTTTGAATCATCACCTGCATCTGATTAATGAAAATGACAAATTAGAAACTGCAATTGTTGCCAACATCAATTTTATGTCATTGTATTTTGATATTTGTTTTCCAAAAATATTTATCATCGTATAAAATGAAATTGTTTCGATATATTTAATTATAATATAATAAAATATTATGTTCATCTTTAAATAAACAAAAACTATTTTAAGTTCAAGAAAACGTAAAATATTTCAGATTTATGATAACTGTATCAAAAGTTTAATTATTGTTTGAATTGCATAATTCCAGTGAAATTTAATGGTGTCGTAATATCGGTAGAATAGTAAGGTCCTCTTAAATCAAGTTTAAACAAATGTAAAGTAGTTTAAGCAATAATTAAAAATCTGAATACTATACTATTTGATGCATTTTCCCTTCGTTTAAATCAAAAATAAATTCTGGTTCTATACAGAATTGTTAATGCATAAATGTTATTGACGTGGTATTGCCAGATATTCGAATAGTGTCATGAACAGAAACAATTCCAAAAATCTTGCTATTTTTTTATCGATTTTGTGCTTTGATGGGTTAATAGCAATTTGGGAAATTCATTATTAAATTTACGGAAATGAAATAATTATGGCATCCTGTTGTAAAAGTTTTTTCTTACAAAAAAAACACCCAAAGGAATTGCATGAATTGTAATTAACACACTTAAAACACTAATGGCAAATCTCACATACATTATGCTATTATGCTTTCTTTAAAAATGAAGATATATCTAAATCTGGAAGATATCTAATTCTCCAACTGCTTTTTCTAGACCTTAAACACCAAGACCCTTTATTTGTGGAAATAAAATATTTTTTTGGTGTTCTGTTTCTCAAAAGTCTACAGGATTACCATTATCTACCAGTCAGCAGGTTACCATTATCGTAGAAAGTTTATGAAGATATAATCATAAAAATCTTACCTGTGCATGCTATAACCTGTGTAAGAATATAGATTTGACATCTAAAAATATTGGTCTTTTTCTGATAAGGTTCAAGTCAATTTTCTGCAATGAAAATTCATAATTGACCTTTGGAATAACATAAAATTTATTTATGACTTTGCGATGAATAGAAATGTTGTCTGAAATGTATCAATGTTTCTATTTACCCCACAAATTCCAAAATCATAAACAAAATATTTCCTTTGGAAAAACAGGAATCGGGTGAGAAGGAAAATTAAAAATTGAAATGTAATTTGATTAACGATTTAGTTTAAAGGTAAATTTCATAGAAATATCGCACATAGATTAATACTTTCAAATTAAGTCCAGAGTAAGCAAAAATTAGAACAAATTCGAAATAATTATACTAGAGAAGAAAATAATACCTTATGGCGTTGTTTATCCAATAAATCATAATATATCGATAGACCGACTTATTACTAAACTAAGGAAAGCAATATGTTCTAAATGTCCTCGTGCTTTGAAGATACGACTAAAAAACTTTTTATGAAAACTTCCGTTTAAATTCGCAGCGCTAATTGTCAAAATAAAGAAATCAAAATAATTTAATAATCAACAAAATAACGAGGCATTCAAAATTTCATGCCCTAAACCTATTCCAGAATACAATTTCATCTACACAACGCAAATTTTGCCGAACTTGGCGACGGATTCTTCTTCTCAGTCTGGCAAACCTCGTTGGAATAAAATTGAAAGAAACAAATAACGTGTTTTGTGTATTTTGCAGGGAATTTAAACACTGGGTAACGTATGTATGTATGTGTATCACTGAAAATGTGTTATGTTCTGTCTAACATTCCAAAATCTTAATATAAACATTTGGAAAAAGCTGAATTAGATGCAAAGAAAGCTTAAGAATTAAACTTTGGTGAAATATGATTGACCGGTTTATTTTGTAAGAAAATTTCATAGATTAGTTAGACATCGATTAGTATTTACAAATTAAATTCGGTTAAACAAGAGAAAGAACCATTAATAAAAAAATTAGGAGAAGAAACTAAGAGTTTACAGTGTTGCTAGTCGGAAAAAAACCGCAATTTTCTCGTTAGATCAAACCTAAGAAAATCAAAAGTCGCATAAAACTTTCACATGGTTTCGTGACAGGACCGCAAAGAACATTTAAAGAAGATCCGTTGTAGTTCACAAGATTTTATGACATTATGTATAATGGTAAGAATGATACTATCAAAGTAATTTAATAATTAACAAATTCCTATTAGGACAACAGTTATAATTAACAAAATTTAACAAAGATATTAACTATAAATTAATTAGTCAAAAATAAATTTCGGCAGAGAGGGTAAATTATTTTACTCACTCGAGTTTCTTTTGGATTTTTATTTAGAATTTTTGCCTCTTGATTTTACAAAATGTTTCTCGTTTTGCGGTTGGACAGAATTCAGGCCACAAAGGGTATACTTTTGATTTATAATCTTACCCTTGACAGAAAATTTTGTTTATTTTAGAACTCCTATGGCGAGTGGTCTTTGAAAAAGTTCGTCATTCGAGTTTTTATCCATTCCTTCCATTTTGAATAATCTCTTTTACATTCTAAATTCTATTTTATGTGTTTTAAATATTAATTGTTGTAATTTTTTGTTGATGCAATCACTTGTTGCTGTTGCTTTTAGCACGCAAGAAGGTGTATTGTTATCGTTTTCTGTTTAAATCTTCTGTTTCTTATTTATACTATTTTTACCTTTTAATTTATATTCCTATTAGGACAAGATATTAAACGATATCTCCACGATGATGTTACGATTCTGAATGCCGCACAACATCGTAAAATATCGTATGAATATTGCAGGGCTATTATAGTTAATTGGGATATTATGTACATTAAATTAACTGATAAATCATGTCCAGTTCGCTTTCCAGAATCCTGCTATATCAAAGCATAAGTTTGGCGACTTTGGCGATGGTCTGTTTTCCTCAGTCAGGCAACCTTGTCTTGTTGGGAGAAGAAGAACTTTGAAGTAGCTATCTCGAGCGTGAGGAGTTGATCTCTCCACAGTTGCTTTCTTTACTCGCGCTCAAGGATCTTGTTACTCCAATATCCTGTCAAGAGAAGGGAAAGAGATATTTTTTATTCTATCCATCCCGGCACCACGATTGAAATTCAGTTCTTTTCTTCGGAATGCTGTCTCTGCAATGCTTTTTCTCTTGCTTTTAAATATCCTTCCTCGTCTTAATGTGAAATCGAACGAGTTTAGCATACTAAAGAATATAGAAAAGGAGGGAAAGAAATATATCATCGATTTGGAAGGTGCTCTTGTAAAAATGGGAGGGATAGTTAAAGATAACTAGTAATCAAAAATAACGAAGAACATTTTATCGTCTGATTACGTATTTTTTACTTAGGTACAGAAGAAATGCTTTTACATAATATTTGTTGAAATTCATCTTTTGACAATGTTTAGTACCGTATTCTTCTGACTGATTTGCATACGTTAATATTTCAAGTGTAATATTTTTAATAGTGAATGCCCTTACAGTTTCATTATAATGATTCAAAATTTCATCTTTATTGCACATTTAAAAATAAATGCAATTTATTACATTCTACAGATTCAGAGTATTGTCAGCTCAATAAATGTTAATGTGTTCTTTGGAACATCTCTCAGATTTGAAACCTTAGACTTTTCAGTAAGTTTATTTTAATATTGGGAACATATAAAAACGCTAACATGTCTCAAAGTAAAATCAGCTAAAAGCCGTTGAAAAGGCTTTTTCATAATGTAATCCAACTTTACTTACTAGCTAATTATAATACTAGTTACTGTTTCCAATGTTTGAGAAATCGATTTTGGTATTATCATAGTATCAGTGGCGAATCCAGGGGAGGGGCTATCGGGCTGCAGCCCCCCCAAGAGCTAAACCAAAATTCTTGATTTTATTTAAAATCCCTATAACTGTCTTTTTTAATAATTTTCATTTTTAAAATCGTGACAACATTGCTTTCTGGCTTGACAGGCTCGAAAATTTTCCTACTTTTCTAGTCAATCCACTTGTACTTGTAGCGTTGATGCGGTCGAAAACATTTTTTGGCTAGTTATTTCATTGTAATTTTTATTAAATTATCGAAAATATTGTAGTATTATTTACGATTCTTATTGTCAGGTGATGAAAGTCTGTAAAGTTAAAGTGTTTTGGTTTACATTAGCCATGAGGTCTGACATTCGTCACTACGATGCAAAATTTTTATGACCTCAGCCCCCCCAGAACCGGATCTTGGATTCGCCACTGCATAGTATTAACACTGAAAGCGGTCATGTGTCTAAATTGTAGTAAGTTTTATTTTATTTTTTGCTCAGGGTGTCTAAAAAGTTGGTTGCGTGAATAATACGTTAAAATCCATATAGTTTAATCAGAATTCATTTATAAAGTGACACTACTTTAGTATGCTTTTCAAGGAACCACTCCAAACAATATACTAACGTAAAAGCCATGCTATTGCATTTCAGTACAAAATGTGATAATCTACTCATTTAAGTGTTACATTAGAATAGTAGATGTCTAATTCTTAATTATATTTAAGAATAATTTCAACATATTGTGCTTACAATATCACAGAGTATTAATAATAAGTTTTAAAATATTTTAATTATTAAGAAATTGAATGAAGGAATTATCATTTCACTAACTAAAAAAGAGATTTTTAAGGATTAATGTGAAAATAATTATGTGATAATTAGAGCACTTTTAATGTAATATCCTTCTTGAGTAATCATATATAGTTAATGAATTTTTATCATAGAAGATATAGCACAAAAATGCAATTCTCTTTGTAGGATATAATCAGCCAGCCGGGTGCGTGGAGGAACAACGATTATGTGGATCAGAAACCGCCTATTAATTTAGCCGGTTCTCACTTGCTTTGTGGGAATAGTAATGGTGTAGGGTTGAGTTACCTCCACTCCGATGTCGGGACGTACCTTCTGCCGTAGGGTCTATCATTCATCCTTTTATTCTTCTACCCACCCAAAATCATGTATTACTTTTTTAGGCATTCTTCATTATAAATTTCTAGTGCTGATTCAGCATTAATGTGAATTTTCATTCTTAGGATCTGTAACTTAAAATATGCTTTTCCTAGGATCGATGACTAAATTCATAAATGATTATTTATAAAAATATTTTAAAAGAATAATCTGGCTAGGAAAGAGTTTTAATCTTTCAAGAGCTTTCCACTAAATTAGATTTTAATTCTTTCTATTCATGAAATACCTAATGAAATCAAAACCATTCAACTTATTCAAATAGATTATTATATTTCAACTGTTAGTAGCATATTATATGAAGATACATCGTAGATAATTGAGTTGGATAAATCAGTTCCCTTTTTACTATCTATCAGTAACTTACTGCATTCATATTTAAAAATGATTCTTAAGACTAGAGAAACATTTAATAAAGTAATTTTCAAAAACACTGCTATTGAACTCCTTTAATATAAAATATCTTTAATGTCAGTTTATTACGATCTGAATTTCTGAAGTTATCGTCAACCGTTAAGGAAATAAACCGACTTCAAAGCCTTTCTTCAAAGTTCCCGTCCTCATAATCCTTCATTTTGATGTTCTATATTACCATCTAGATATTTCAAAGTCAATTTTCATAGGCCTCTAGTTCAATTTAACTGTCAACTACTTGATTTCCAGTAAATGGAATTTTAAGTTTAAACTTGTTACTCATATCTGCTGCATGTATTGCGACACTTCAAACTTTGCATGACTCCGTTTGAAAAGAGGAATTGATTTCAAGAACTCTGTCCTTGGAGAAGATTAGAATTGGTTTAAATTGTTTCAAAGGGAAATCTGTTAATAAATTTGATGCTCTGTGAGTTGACCTATGTTTCGTTTGTCTTCTGAAAAATCTTATGATTTCAAATTATGATCAATATAAAAATAGAATCTAAATCAGTAAAAGAAAATTATTCTGGAAACATTTTCATAAGTTTTGTTAGTTAAGTTCATAACATTTGCAGAAAATTAAATCAACGTTGCTTCTTTCAAGAATTAAACATTCTCAGTCTATGCGGAATAGCTTAGATATCTGTAATACGAATAAACGCTACAGGAATTACCACAGATTCGCATCAAGTAATCGAATTTTTGACTTCTTTATAGCCTTCATAATATTAAGAAGGCTCTGAAGTCTTAAAGGCTGATTATGAAATTGAAATTAAGTTCCGTTGAGAAAGACTTCAAGTGTAAACACTTTTTGTTAATATTCTTAATTATATGACTGTGTAAGCATATTCCCTTAACAATTAATTAATATAAATTTATAATACTTCGGTAATCTAAATTTTTGATTATCTGTTTGAGAAAACATATTTCTACAAACTCATTTAATGAATTTTTTTTTTATTTTACGGATTACAGTTTACATAATTTAACTTATTGTTGAACCCACATACAAACAGGCATCTTAAGAAGAGTAAGAAAATATATAGTGGATGAAAGCCTCCAAACTATTCAAGGCATTGTTGTGCATCCAAAATTTGATGCGTGAGAAAAAATTATACTTTAATTGTACGTCTGCAAATGTCGTATTAAATATAAACAAGATATAAAAATTTCGACAAATAAGTTTTTTTTAGATCAAACACATAAGTTCACAAAGTTCATCCCCAACAGTTTTCGCACCGTAAACAAACTGTAATAAATGAAAATAATTTTTTAAAAGCTTTCATGTTAAGTAAGATCACTATGGACTTTCATAAATTTTATGAGATATTCTAGAGGACTTGTAACAGTATTTCTTTATTTCTCATGTGGCAGGTTTTGAGCTGACACTCAATTTCATTCGAAAAATTCTTTATTTCACTCAAATTGACTGAAATGTGGAGTGATTGAGAACTAAGTAGCTCTTTCTGCGGTAGCAATAACTAGAAATTCTGTGTTACATGTTTGGGGATATTATCAGGCTAAATTACAAAAGATTATTCCGCGAGACGTTATGAATGCTTAGTGTTTAAGAATACCCAAATATATGGATTTATCCATTCTACCTGTAAAGAATTTCATTTTATCAGTTCATCAAGGATTAGCATATCTCTAATTTTGACACAAACGGAAGCACAGGAAGATTATAAAAGCCTTATTTAAACACTATATTACTATAACACTACACACAATTTTCAAATTCCACTCTCTTTCTGTGTCTAAATAAGGGATTCTTCTTTCCGTCTCATCAATTTTATTTACCACATTTCTATTTCTCACCATCCGAATTGGAACTTAGGTAATATGATCTTTTTCCAATAAAATCAATCATTTATTTGCAGCATTTTTTTAATTCAATTGTGAAGCTCTAATTATATTCATTTTGTAGAAGCAACTCAGCACTTTTGATTTTCCTTTCATTATTCAATATTTTACCCTCAATGGAATAATTTATAATATAATGAGCAAGTGGCATCTGCTATTTTACATTGTCTGCTAATTTCTTTTCTGAGAATACTCACTTAGCTTGACAATTAATTGTTACATTACAATAGAAATCTCAATTTTCTGAGATTGAAAATTCACGAAACGACTAAATTTTGACTGAATTGCGTTCTAGAATTCTAGATAAATCCTTTACCACAAATACGATATTGGAATATTCGGAAATAGGAAACGCGAAATTTAAACTTCAAGATAATATTAGCGTGGAGAAACTATTTTAGTGTTGCATTTCTTGATTGTTTGACATTTTTATGAATTGTCACTGGAAAATTGAAACGGCATGATTGTTTTTAGAATAAATATGCTCAACATAGTTTATAAGAGCATACTAGAATATAAATTGCAATGGAAATCACAGAGATTTATTCAAATTTACATCATTATGCAGAGATTTATCATATATTTTTAAATCAAGATCTATATAATAATTTACCATTCTTAACACGAGGCCAGGTTAGTAAGTAGGTTAAAATAGCCGATGAAAAAAATGGGTAACTTCGATATTTATTTGAAAAGCATGTTTATTTCTCTACATAATCGCCAATTACATTGATTTGTCTATCCCATCTGTTTATCAGTTTTTCAATACCTGCTGCATAAAAGTCTGGGCTGCTGTCTCAGCCACTTATGTACCTCTCGTTCAACGTCTGTATCAGACTCGAAAAGCTTTCAATTTAAGTGGACCAAACATGTGATAAATCTTAAAGCCAATTCTTCACTGTTTTGAAGAAGTTGCCAACGAAACTCAGCAATTTTCTCCTCGGTTAATCGAGCTGTATGAGGTCTCGCGTTGTCATGATGGAACAAAATTCCTCGAGTCAATAGCTCTGGACGTTTTTTTTTAGAATTGCACGTAGAAGTTTCGTCACAATGTTGAAGTAGAGTGCTTGACTGGACAAAAAATTCTCACTGTAAACAAAAAGCATTTTCTCGTGAGTACCCTTTTGCCCGATGTCCTTTCGCCCACAAGAAACGCATAAAAACCTCTCTGCTCTTCTAGCGTACACTCCTCGAGCAGAGTGGCCATTTTCAAATGCATCTGCGCATGTGTTACAACTGTTTTTTCATAAATTTGAAATAAACATAATGCATTTAAATTTTGCTACCACTTATTGAGATGCTTGGAAAAATTGTACTGCTAGTTCCTGAAGTTTTCTATCTGTTTGTAACCTACTTTCCGATTTACCTTTATATTAAAATAAACATAACTGAAATTATGAGTTTGATTGACCGTAATTTGAGTTACAGCCTTCAGTCAGGGGCGGATTAAAGGCTAGGTGCACCAGGCTCTCGCCTGGGGCCCGAGCTGAAAGGGGCCCGAAATGCAAAAAGATTGGATTTTTAATATCGCTATCAATTAATTTATTCAAGAAGCTTCCAAAATTCACTTTTATCTAAGAAGATGTAAAATTCTAGTTCAAATATACTGGTGTTTAATCAATTAAAGATGGAAGAACATCACCTAATCAGAACATTCATGCCCAAGGAAGAAACCCGTTAGTTATTAAAAAAAATTCTCGCGGTTCTGTCATTTCAATAATTAGACTGAAGTGTGGGTTTTCGTTTTCATTCATTCTCAAGTGATTCAGTTATCATTAGCACTAATAGATTAATACAGTTGGTAAAACATTTTCTTTCCTGGAAATGGAATTATATATTGGGAAACTAGAGACTCCCGATTTCTATTTATTTCCTCCTCACTCTTTTGTTAAACGCCTATTAAGGGCATTTTACAACAGTCAATACTGTGCTTCATCTTAATCTGGTCACCATAGTAAACCCTGAAGATGGGAAATGTCATTAAAGGATGAAATTTTTTAATGATTCTGATTTGTGTTACCGTGGGAAAGTTTATTGCTATTAGAGAAGCGGAGGTATTCAAAGCTCTGAGAGGCTCGAACTCCAGTATGGTGAAGAAAAAGTCTCTATAAATTTCGGTTGCTGTCAGGGAGAAACAATCCAGTGCTGTCGTTTACGTAATTGTGTGAAAGCGAATTCTCATCCTTTGTAATAGACACAACTCTATCTCATTTTGAAAAAATTTCATAGTCAATAAGGCAAATTTCATTTAAGATATCCTTTTAATGTTGAATACTATTTTATACTAACCATTTCATCGAGCAGAATGCCAATTTCATTATCTCATTGAGCTCCAAACAGGAAACAATATCGTGCAAATTTCATAAAAATTCAAAATATTTTCGGGTACTGAAGTTTACCTCTACATTCATAGCTTAATTAAATAGAAAAAGTTTTACCGACTGAACTTATCTATTATTTCTAAACATAACTGAATCATTTGAGATTGAAAATATTGTTTCTGAAATGTGAAAGAATTAGTTCTTTAAATCCCTATTCAGCAGAGAGAATAAAGGTTTTAGTCACTTTGTTATCTTTACAAAGATTTTGACAATTAATTATTTAATTATTTCCACATATTTGATTCAATAAACATAAAATACTGAGTACAGGAAGTGTAATTTTTCTTATAATAGCGTATCTGAAACGTTGCTATATAAGTCTACCCCATATCTTCAATACAATTTTCATGTAAAAGTAACAAGAAATCGATAGTCAGTTTAAATCTTATATTTCCAACAACTGACTGTATTTTTGGAACAATATATAGTTCGAAACATTTACAATCTTAGAAATATTTTCTTTAATTGAGTTTCTATATTTCTTAATTCCTTGTTTTCTCATTTTTTAAACTAAAAAAAATGATAATTTTCTGACTTCAAAAGAGTCAAAAAGTATTGTAGAAATGTAACGCCTTGAAGTTATGCAATATTTTGTTCATTAGTGTGACAGTTCTATACGCGGAACATGAAGAGCTAAATAACACTTGACTTAATAATTAATTTATAAACTGTTATAATTGTCTTCTTTCGAGTGAATGTGCATGAATTTTGTATAATCTTAAACTTTGTAGCTTTACATTATGTTCAAATACAATGATGTGTTTCAAAAACTTAAAAAGTAAATTTATGTTTACAATTAATGTATAGTTTCAATTTTTATCAATTATAAAAACATCATTTTGATGTTTTAACGAATGCATAAAAATTAAAATTATTATTGTTAAATTTATGTACTTGTATTTCATAATTCGCGCGTTTTATTAAAATCAAGTTCGCGTTCTATTCAAACTGATCTCCAATATTTTTTAGTTCGGTGACAATTTTAGTGTACGAGAAAGGTAGTTTTAAGTTATCATGAATGATTAAAAAAGTAATTTGGCTCTACATCTGGATTGTATAGTGAAATAACCTGAAAAATGTCCAGAATGAGTCCGATTTGGTATCAAAATTAAGTTTAAAAGTACGCTGGGAAAAAGTAGTTTGGAACATTTTTCTTTCATTCATGAAAGCATGCCTCATTTTTTTAAACTATAAAGTGAAAGAGACAAAACGGTTCATAGCAAATTGATTCTTCAAGAGTTTGAATGGCAATGGATGAAAACAAGCACAGATTATACGTTTAATTGAATATTTAATATTAAATATGAATTCTTTTTGTATTTGCACTTTATAATACTTGAGTATTTAGCATTAAATTAATTCTTTTTTAGATCTTTATGTGTCAATAATGTTATAAGAAAATTATAGTAATGTGTTCAGTTGAAATACAGAAAGAATTTTTGCTAAAAATGCTTTTTGCATTTTATTTTATTCAATAGATTCTGACTTTATTTCGATTATACTTTAGTTCTGATACACTTATGTCAAGTTAAAACATCTTAATTTTGATAATTAACATGCAATTAGTAGATTTAATATACTAATTATAACATTACATTATTAAGCAATTATATAATGCAAATACTGTCAATAAAAATTTAGTTATAATCATTAAAAGCATGCAAAATTATATTATTTTAAAACTAATGACTGGAAAGATGAAATGTAAAAGTACAGAGGACCCACAACAAATTCTGCGCCTGCGGCCACCAAAAAGCTTTAGCCGCCCCTGCCTTCAGTATTAAAAATAAAGATACCAAATTAGTATTAATATTGTAAAACGCACGAATATTTCGTCTCACTTACGATAGGAAATTTAATTTTGTCCTCTAATTTTTCGGAAAACATCAAATTCACTCTCCACAACAATAGCTACTATAGAATGGTTCCCTCGCTGCAAAATAGAGCAGATCCAGAAAACATTTTTGCAATAGGTAATAACCATACTCAAAGTAATCCTAAAGGAATTAAAGTGGATGAAAGCATAGGAGCTTAAAGGGAACAAGCCGATCCTTAAATCAGTAAGGATGTGGAATCGGTCCGCTGACGAAATTAATGAGATGCATTCATGCTCTTCGGGCTTATTCATACGAATCTTAAAATAGAAGGAGTTTGGACTATAAATATACCAGTTGAATTGGAAATAATAGATTATGTCAAATATTCTTACACTTCGCGGTCCTCGCAGTTTCCAAGGATGATCTAAATATAATTTGCGTAAAACGTGAATCCTATTCGTTCGGTCTTGTAAATAAATTTAATGAGGTGAAGTATAGTTAAGTTTAATAACCTTCTAAAATGTATATAATTGCAATTACTACGTCTTTTTGGAAGCAGTAGCATCTGATTTTAATTTTTCTGTAAATTTTGCTTTCTTTAACTTTCAAGAATTATTTTTTGTTTTAAATCGCTGCCTCAAATGCTTTTTATTTTTTCTATTATCTGTTATCACGCTTGCCTTATAGTCATCTTGCAGCAAAACTTAAAACGAAGTGTTGAGAGCCAACCATAAGGATATTTGTCGAAAACTCAGTCGATTCATGAAAAATCTAGAACTTTCGCAACATACTGAAAGGCTGACTGTTCTAGATCTGGTTTTAAAAATACAAGAAATCAAACCTTTGATACTCAGAATATATATTAAAATTTACAACAAAAATGAGTATTATTTACCTGACATCACTAAAATGTATAAAAAAATATTTTATTTTCATTATTATACATTTCCTCTGGGTTATTTTTATTTGAATCCGATTTCGAACGCTCAAGCAAATTATTGCTAGACGGTTTATTTCCAGTTAAGTTCTAAATCTCTCTGAAGTAAAATTCATGCAAGTTGTTTTCTAGAAATGACGGGCGCATCTGGAGGTCGATTTGTCAAACTCCGTCCACAGATCAATCAACTTCCCTTCTGAAGTATTTATTTTCTAAAATTCAGAGGAAAATTAAATGGTTTAGGTTGGTTTCTTTGAATGATTAATAGATGCAATGGCCCTTCCGGGTACTTTGATTGAAATAAACTCATGTCACGAATAACCTCTTTTTGATTTTTCTTCTTTAACAGAACTTTCAAAGTTTGCTTCCGTGTGTTTGATGCATGATGAGACATGTCAAAAATGTTTACATCAATTTTAAAGAATATTTATTGGTAAATTTATATTAAACGACGATTTAAAGTTAAATGATTTTGCCAGTGTGCAATAATTTAATTAATATTTTTATTTTAGTGTTGAAACTCACTCCTGAATATACAATATTTCAGAAGCGATTAGTGTACTGTATGTAATAAAATTCTCCTCTTCTTCAATTATATTTGGTGTTTAAATTTCGAATGCATTTCTTTCATGTAATGTAAGGAATAATTGTGCATTTCTACTTTATATTTTCTTTGATTGCAAACCTCTTTTTCATACATTAACACCTTAAGTCTTTTTTTTTTACATATTAGTCTGCAAGAACGTTTCCTATACGGTGAACAGTGGTAAAGTAAAATTTGCACATGTCATTCTGGTGTCCATTTCTAGGATAAGTGTGCTATTTTCAACTTTCAAAACTAATTTATTCTGAAGGTATTTAAATAAATAACAAAGTTTAAGCCAACTATCGGCGTTTTTGCGCAGTTTTTCACCAATAACATTTGAAATACTTATATTGAGGAAATGAGTTTCATACCATCTTAAAAAGCACACAATTTTTTTAATGATATATATTTTAATTACCATAGTTTTTCCCCAAATTTAATAAACATTTATTTCCCTCCAACCACTCGATATAAAGATTCATATAATTACAAACAAATAATCACTAACCATTATTAATCATCATAATGATATGTTTCATTAAAAAATTATGGCTGTTTAATAGTTGTCAATGCAAGTCATAAATTTGGTTTTCTGCTGTCACATTCTGTATTAAAGTTTGAGCGAGTCCCGCTCGAGA
>BGPR01012897.1:0-43353 GCA_013235015.1 Araneus ventricosus | reverse complement strand
AGACAAGAGCGACGTTACTACGCTAACGAAGTAATCAACTAACGAAGTGAGTTATGAACTGGGACTTCCGCAAAAAACGGTGTGGCGTGTTCTGAGAAAACGATTGCAAATGAAACCTTACAGATTGCAGATGACTCAAGCTTTATCTCCTAGTGACAAGGACCAACGAATGGAGTTTTGCATGAGAATGTTTCTTTTTTCCCGCCTCGTATTCAGTGACGAGGCAACGTTTCATATCAGCTCGAAAACTAACCGGCACAATGTGCGAAAGTGGGGGACAGAAAACCCTCACTGTACCGTGGAGCATGAACGAGATTCGGCTGAAATGAATGTGCTTCGTGCAATTTCTTAGACCAAATTGTATGGGCCGTTTTTTTCTTTCATGGAAGAGACAGGGAATGGCAACACATAATATCTTTATATGTTACAGATCTGCCTTTTCCCGCAATCACAGGAAG
This sequence comes from Araneus ventricosus, assembly GCA_013235015.1. Classification (NCBI taxonomy): domain Eukaryota; kingdom Metazoa; phylum Arthropoda; class Arachnida; order Araneae; family Araneidae; genus Araneus; species Araneus ventricosus. The sequence continues at coordinate 42,895 of BGPR01012897.1, read as the reverse complement.
ACTCGAATAATTTCGTCTTTCAGCAGGATGGTGCTCCTCCACACTGGAAGTGCGTGAATTCCTCAGAATTGTGAATTGACCACGCCGGAACAAACGGCAAAGTGGTGTTTCCTTGACCCCCAGGTCACCGGACATTACCCCATGTGACTTTTTCTTGTGGGGATTTGTGAAAAACAAAGTGTATATGTCACCACTGCCAAACAACTTGGAGGACCTACGAACACGCATATGTAATGCTCTGAACTTAGCAACACCAGACATGCTGAAAAGAGTGTGGTGTGAGGTCGTGAGAAGCAGCAACGAAATTTCCCACGAAAAAGTGACCAGACCTCCCAGATCGCTAGCGGAAAGCGGCCGAAAAAAGGGTGCCGACGCCGACAAAGCCCTTTCCCAGATTACGTCAACCGGAGGGTTTTCGTTTGAAACTCGCCGCCGCTTGACCTCGAGTGGACACACAAGCAGCCAGGAAAATGCATTGCGTACGCCTAGAGCCAATGCCATTGAGGAATCAAAGACAGAGTTTTATCATTGGGAGAAAAAGTCCCTTCTTCGACAAATGAAGAGCTGAACTTGTGACCCCGCCTCGAAAGGGCAGGTCCCAAGGAGGCTTTTTAAGCTGAAACTGGAGAAGGATTGAGAGGATGATCGAGAGATCAAGTTAGGGTTCGTTTGGAGAACCGGAGATTAAATTCTCGTGACCGAGAATTTGGAAAAGCAGTTCTCAGGTTGAGAAGCTGCTGTATCGGGCCTTGTCCCGGGAACCTAAGCCAACCTTTGGCTGATCATCGCTCGTCTCGAGTGAGAAGCTTTTAGGAACTTTGATCGAATTAGACGTGCCTTACGTCACTTCAAATTACCTTCCTGGAATTTGGAATAACCCGTGAGTGGTTATCTGTAGAAATCTGAGCGGTGTCATCCCTCAGATCATTATTCCGGACATCGGACTTATACTCGACTAGAGTAGAACTTGTAGAACTTTCTACATTACCTCGAGTGAACTCGTGACTAATCTGCGAATTGTATCCAGATTTCATTTTTGACTTGTCTTAAGCTATCTCGTCCTGCGTAAGCGGAATTGTTTGATCTTATATTAATTTGTACATTCTTGTAGAAATTTCATTAATCAAGAATTTTAATTAAAAAATTAATATCCTAATATTGCTGTGTCTGGTGAGTCATTCATAGCTTAGTATCGCTGAGCTAAGACCCTACAGTGGGAAGAAATGGACTGTCGTCTGGACATTGTCCGCGTGACTCTAGGAAGTCATATCGAACACTTATAATGTCATAAAATAAAAATATTTTAGTTGTCCTTTCCTTTCAACTTGCTCTGGGAAGTGCATGTTTTTTTTAATAATAATAGGGATGATAAACAGCAAAAAAGTTATTTATTTATCTTGTCTAAAGTTTTCTTTAATTCAAGCAAAATTCTGATATGATCATCGTTAAGATGCTGATTAATTAAATAATTACAACTAATTTTTTTCAACTATTTTTTAATTAGGAATCTACAAAATGAGATTTATTTTTAAAAATCACAAACTAATATCAAAGGAAAGAATCGCTCTTGGACAGGATCTGAAATTGACAGAGATAAGTTATTGTGAAACGGCACTGATTCATTCATAAAATAACTAAGTTTAACAAAGATTTTAAAAATATGTAACAGCTTGTGAATATGGGGTGTATCAGTACAGCGGTTACAAACTTTCATGACAGATAGTGTCCACCTAGACGATGGGAAATCACCTAGCAATACATGATCTGAAACGCTTTCCTGGCGCGGTACTGACGACACAAAACGTAAGAAAGACAGGACACGAATAAGAGGAGAAAACATGTTTATTATTCTTAGTGCAGCAAAAAACTAAGAAAAAAGAACATTAAAGAGACAACGATCGTCATCAAAGTAGGTGTTCTAAATCACGTCCCCGGGCCGTGATGCAGGCCTCACATCTCCGGCGCATTGAAGATCGAACGTTAGCGAAAATATCGGACGTGTCCCGGCCTTCCCCAGCAGCTGCCGCGATGCGTGCAAAAAGGTCCTCAACACTGTTAGCGGGAGTTTCGTACACCAGTGACTTGACGTACCCCCATAAGAAGCCATCAAGGCAAGTGAGGTCTGGCGATCGAGCGTGCCAAAGCACTGGACCACCCAGCCCGATCCACTGTTGGCCATACCTTGCATTCAAGCGGAGACGCACGTCAATGCTGTAATGGGCGGAGGCCTCATCATGCTGAAACCACATGGAAAAAGCTAATTATTTTTATATATCTTCCTCTTATTCGTGTCCTGTCTTTCTTGCGTTTTGTGTCGTCACTACCGCACCGGGAAATCGTTTCAGACCATGCATTGCTAGGTGATTTCCCATCGTCTAGGTGTACTCTATCTGTCATGAAAGTTTGTAAACGCTGTACTGATACACCCTGTATAATATTTTTCAAAATGATTTAGATGACAAATAATTGCAAACATCATTTAAACTGCGAAATGTCAACTCTATAACCAACCGATACCAAGAAAAAAAGCAAGTCATCTGAATAGGTCACAAAATTATATACTGATACCTACAGTTTAAATAAAAACTTGTGAAGGCTGTTTTTTAAGTAAGATCCGTTTTGAAATAAAAACGAAACAAGTAAAAAAATTATTAAAAAAAGCATTTATTTTCTGATGTTACATACAATGCTCTATATTTCAACAAAAATTCCGTGTCGGTTTAAACATTTATCGTAAAGAACAAAGAGTGTTTGGAATCTCCCTCAATGAACTCTGCCGCCTGTGATGATAGCCAATTATTCACAGTCGTTTTACGCTTCTTTATCAATGTTTCAATGCCTGCTACTCAGGCAGGCTTTCAAACTCAGAAGAGGTGCCCCCAACCAGGGCCAGAGAAATATTCCCTGATCCTGGCTCCCAACGGCAAAAAGTCCAATAACAAAACACCTTGTCTATCCCAAAACACAGTTGCCAGGATTTTGCGATTGGTTGCAGATGGCCAATCAGAAACGCTATTCAATGTCGACGATTTCCCGACCATCTTGTACAATATCACCCATTTCCTCACTTTACTGTCAGTCATTGCATTGTCGCCGTACACTTCGCATGCGATGCATATCCACAGCTTTCGTGTTTCTTGCTGTTAAAAATCGAATGGCTGACCGTATTTCATAGTCGGCGAGATGCTCAATTTTCTTAAACGTTTTAACCTCCCATTACAAAGCAAATAGACTGACACCGTGAATACAAATGGTGTAGGATTCTGAACAAAGAATGCCGGGAGTCTGCATAGACACACAATCTCAAGCATATGCGAAAATTAAAACGGTATTGACAAACGGAACTTACTTAAAAAAAAGCCCTCTTGTTTTTGTCATTAGAATTTATATATTAACACAGTACTCGAATTCATCTGGCTATGCTGATAAAAGAATTATAACTAGGGTTACCATACGTCCGGATTTCAATTTCACGTCCGGACTAGTGTTCGGATCTTCAAAATCTCCGGATTTACACCAGTGAATGCCGCGGGAGAGAAATTTGGTTGTAATAGAGAAAATCTGACTTATTAGAAAAAGCTGACGTCATTCCGCCAATGAAAGAAAATTCATTGTTTACCTTCATTGTTGATGAGAAAGTGGACGATCCTCCTTATTCAGGCCCCACTTCAAACTGAAAATTAGAAGTTTTATTATAATTCGGTTTCAATAATATAATTTTGAATTACTAAATATTAATAAAAATTGTATCTTCTTTTCATTCTGACGTATTAATTTTTTTTTCAAATTCTGTGCTAGGGATATGAAAGAGGGTCGTTGGCAGGCAGCTTTTAGAATTTTATTCTATACTTTGATCCCCTCCAAACAGCCTTCAACTGCCTCCCCACGCCGACTTGTCCGAATTTCAAGCAAAAATATTATGGTTACCCTATACAAGATGGAAATTTTTTTAGAAGTCTTCTTCGACTAATTTTGTTTCTGGATTTTTTAATTTCATGTTTTAATGCTTATTAATAAAGATTTTTTAAAAAAAATCTTACTCTAATTTGTTTTTATAACTGATTTAATTTTCACTTAACAGTTCTTTCAAGAACAAATAAAATAAAATTGAGAATTCGAAACATCAACTTGTTCACCAATTGCGGACTGGCCAGGTTGTCAGCTTTCTCGATGGCTATTGGCCCGACTGCGCATAAAAGAATGTGGGTCCCCAGGATGCGTGATTGTGTGAGGAAGAGGGAGGGAGAAAATTAGAAGAACCGATTCAAGCAAATTTCCTGCACTTTTTCTATACTAAATAAACATTGTACATATCATAGTCATCTCTTCATCAACTTCATCTTTGAGTGTTTGCTATAGAAGCTCATGTACCCACTGGACAATCGCACTTTATTTTCCCCACTCTTTGTAAAGTCTCCCGTAAAGTATCATCATGTTTTCTTTATTATTTTTCCTTTTAATTCTTTCATTATTCAGCATTGTCGGGAAATAGTTTGTAACCTCACACTGTATCACTATGTCGCCGCCACAGAGCCTTATGTATGGGCCAGGCATTGTAAATCATGTATCTCTTATCGTTAGAAACAACAAAGCAAGGGTTTGCCGGTGGATCTGACGACTCTACAGAGGAGCAGCAGCACTGGACAGCTAAGCACCCAGCACATATTTTTTTGAGAGTCCCCGGCACAAGTCGGGCCTCTACCAAAATTTATTGAAGAGCCTATGCCGGTGTAACGCCAATGCAGGCACACACCATATTCCCCATCCGTATTATACTAAATAAAGAATACAGCAAATAGTTTTATGTTACAAATATACTAGTATTCTTCTGATGAGCAAAGACAGGACAGAAGTCAACACTCATATTTTTATTTCTCTTAGACACCTTGACAATGCGGAAGAAGCGTGATTCCTATTGCGGAGAAGTGTGTGTGAAGTGACATTCCTATTTGCATGAAGATTGCAGTCCTTAGGCAAGGGGTAGCTAAAGCACGCACTTTGTAGATGACCACTGCTTTTTTTTTCTTCTTCTTCTTGCTGCTGCATTTTTCTGTCATAAAGCTGATGGATCAGTTTCGTAACAAGTGAATTCACTCTTCTTCTAAAGTAAAAGAGAAAAAAAGCCTTCTTCTGACAACTAAAACTGTTACGAAAGGATAAAATAAATCAACTAATTAAATGATCAAAGGCGCGTCTCTGAACAAGGAAATTCACACACTGGCGCCTTTTCTTAGGTTTATGGGCTTAGGGTGCTTATTTAACCATGAGTAAATCGTTCTAGAAAGGGTAAAGCAGTAGCTTGAATCAACAGTTCTAAGGTTTTTGAGTGTATATACAGAGATATATAGTGTATCTGTGCACTAGGGATGGGAAAAACCTACCGTTTTCTTTTCGGTTATTCTTTTGTCCCAGTTATAACCGTTTTTTTTTTTTAAAATCCAATAATCGGGTAAAAAAACGGGATCGGAAGATAGGCTCGATTTTAGGTTCGATTACATTAAAATTTACTCATCGTGTCATCAACGACATGAGAATTATTTTAAATTTCATCATAGGCCAATCAACGACAACCGCTTCCTCGAGGCGTCTGTTGGTTGACGGATTACTGAAAGAGTTTTTATGAACATATAAATATTGGACAATGCATTGATTTCCTGTGAAAAAAATATTAATAAAAAATTTGTTTGCAAACAGCATTTGTTTTTTATTTTAAAAAACAGAAATCCGGTTATTTTGAGCTGTTATACCCGCCAGGTCAAACCTGAATAACCGAAAACTGGTTATTTTCGCAAACCGCTTACTGTGCACCCCACTCCTGTACTTTCAGAGCGGCGGCGGCTTGAGTCATAAAAATGTTACCTAGGTTATAGAAAAGTACAAATGCTCCACGCGGATACCACTTACAGCAGTTGCGGCGAAATTCATTTTTATCACAAAAACTGTGACAGATGCAGAAAAAAAACCTTGCGAGCATTAATGCCTACATTAGACCACATAAAACGGACATTCGTTTGGCCACAATTTCTTAAATTGCGTCGTCACGAAAAACAGGAGAATAGAGCACTTACCTGTCATTGAGCTCATTCATCCTTCTAGCTTTAAAGCACACCTAGGCTGTAATTGATTAAAATACAGGACCCATCCCCTTGCTATTGGAAAATTCCGCACCAAACATTAACCCATTAGCGTACTTGATGTCAAACTTCGACAGAATATCTAGAATTTTTTATTGTCTAGTAGTGGGTGTTCTGCTTATTGTACAGCCGCGAGCAAAAAAAGGATCCACCCATCATTGTTTTGCCGTCTTTCATCGTATATTGAAACAAAAGGTACTGTTTCACAGGAAATAACGTATACTAAACGATTCTATGGTTTGAAAAATTCATAAGGGGTCATTTACATGCTTAAAATTGCGCTAACTTCAAACTTTTCAATGAAAACACCGTTTTTTGATGTCATAAATAAATTCCTCAAGAAAAATATCCCAAGATATAAATTTAGGTTAATATAGCATGAATAGATTGGTAGATCTTTGACATTTTTTGTTCTCGAAATATTAGGGATCGTCTCCACATTTTGATAATGAAGTTCTCTCTTTGCTTTTAAATGTCGTGGAAGAATTTTAATCTATTTCTCATTTTAAATGCCGTCGTAAAAGTAATTATCTACGTTTCAAAATCGAAAAATACTTGATGCGCTAAAAAATTCCATAGCAGTGAAATTTTCCACAAAAATTTTATCGTGTCCTGCAAAAATTATGATATACAAGAGCGCTGGAAATTTTGTTTAATTTTCACTTTCGCCTGAATCAATGTTACAATCAATACACAGCGCTATTATGTATATTATGGAAATTTTGATGATGCATAAGAATTTACATATGTTTTTATTATGAGTGGGAGTAATCGAATAAAAGAGATAATTCGTTGTTTGAATAAAATATTAGTTAGCTAAATATTAATAAGTTGCTGATCTATTCGGATTTTAAAATTTACACTTTATTTTCTGGGTTTTCTTTGTCTCTCGATGATTTTCGTATTGTCTAAATCTTCTTATATCAATAAACTTTGTGAATACAGCACCACTTTAATTTATAAAATCTAAATATTAATGTATTTAAATTTTATAAATAAAGTGGTGCAGTATTCATATTTAATCATGTAAACTAGCTTTCATCTGTGCATTATAGGCAGCTTAACGTTTCGAAATTGTTTTAATGCTGCAATTTTCAAGTATGATGTACTTAAAAAATCAAAATATTTGTTTTCTTCCAAAAGCATAACTCACATAGATTATTAAATGCTTTTAAGTAAAAAATGCAATTTTATCCGATCTTGAGCGCATACGATGCCGAATCAGTTATTGAAAGAGATGGCAATACTTTATCGTCTGCTAATTAGTATGATGCATTGTCGAAATCATTTTGAATGGCTGATCGTTTGCTAATTTATACATTATTAAAGGGTATTTTTCAGCCAAGAGAAACACCTGGTTATTTTAATATTTATCAAAAACAATCGACCTTCCTATATTAAATTACAGAATTTTAAAAAATTTTTATTAATCACAATTTTTTTAAAAAAATTAAAAACGATTTGAAGCTACTTGAATTTATTCTATAGATTCAACTTAAATATATTGTTATTGAAATTATGATCTTCAATATTTGATTATTTATAATCTCCTTATCATCTCTCAAAGTTTTACGATTTCTTATTTTTGATTTTGATTTGTTTTGACAGTAACTTCCAACCTGATTTAGATTCTTTACAAAAGACAGTGCATTGGGAAAAAATTTAGCTCGACAGAAGCGAAATGGTTAAGAAGTGATTCTTTAAAGACAAAATTCGCATCAAGCAACATTGATTTAAAAAGTAATGTTATAAATATCCAATATGCATGACAATACCAAATAAAGGCAAATGTTATTTTTGATACCCCCCCCCCTTGAGTGCATTGTTTTATAGCGAAAACAGAAAATTTAATGTAATTGCAAAACAACTCCTACGAAGAAGCTGAAATTTTGAATGGCCTTATTAAATAGACTTCTGCATCGGTTACTGTTAAAATTTATAAGTGTTGCTATTCAAAAATTTTTAAGTATCAAATTCGATAAAATATTTCATGCACTAAAAATAATTTTTAAATCAAAATTATAGGTGCATAATATGCAAAATAATTCATACATTACACCAAAAATTTCTAGGTCAATAACTACATTACTTTTCAAGATATTAATAAAAGATTTTGCTTTAACATTAAAGATTCAGAATTTTATTCGCTTATAATTTTGGAACGAATAGAGGTTGGATGATGAAATTTGGTATCCGAGATTAAATTCTGATGCAGTTTTGAAATTATTTGATAAAAATGTGTGTTGCCATAGGAAATTTTGAAGTTAGTGCAATTGCAAATATGTAGACTACCCCTTATAAAATTTTTAGACATTTATTCTTTTAGCAGACATTATTTTCTGAAAATTCGTATCGTTTGTTTTCTTATGTGATGAGCGAAAGCAGAATAATGGTGGGTGGCTCCTTTTTTCCAAGAGACAGTACGGGTCATTACGCGAAAAACGTATCTCATCTGTCTGTATTATATCTCCAAGGAACATTGCTTAGATCTTTAGAGAAATCCTTTGACAAAAATGTGTTTTGCCATTGGAAATTTTGAAGTCATTGCAATTACAAATATGTAGTCTACCCCTTATAAATTTCTTAGACATTTATTCTTTTAATAGACGTTATTTTCTGAAGATTGGTATCTTTTGTTTTATTATGTGATGAGCGAAAGCAGAATAATGGTGAGTGGCTCCTTTTTTCCAAGCGACAGTACGGGTCATTACCCTGAAGGCGTACCTCATCTGTCCATATCATATTTGAAAGAAACATTGACTAGACCAGAAGTTCCCGACTTGTGGTACGACTACCCCTGGGTATGCGGAATCAAAGTCGGTAATAGCGGACACAAGAAAATAAATATAAGGGATTAAAAAAGTTACAGAATATTTTTTTTTCAAAGTTCGTGTGAAAAGCAAAAGGGAAAGTTGTGCAAGTTTAAAGCCTACGTTCAAAATAAGAAAAAAGAAACATAAAAAAAGAGAGAGGAAACCTGGTAAATAATTGATATATTGTTCTCACCAACCCGATTACGCGTGAATCATTAATGTCTTTGCAAAAGCTGTAGCTTCACTAAGCGCCACTTTTGTATGCTTTTTTTTATTTTTCTTCTAGTTTAGACTAATTAATTAAGCTTATTAATTCGAGTCATTTGACTCTCCAGCTTAACTAAGCCCTTAACATTATTGATAAAAACTTCATTGCATTGATAGATGGTTGGAGGAGGTATGACAATAGGGGATACGCGAAAATAAAAGGACTGATAAAGGGGTACGCGAGGGAAAATAAAGGTTGGGAACCCCTGGAATAGACCTCTAAGGCCTCATGATAAAGCTGTAAAAAATTTAACTATACTTACCTATATGTGTGTTATAATTGTGGTGTTTCTCATTTGTGGTTAAATTGGTTTTGTATTCCTTTGTACATGTACCGTATTATTTATTGTTTGAAAATGATGGATTATTTTTGTAAATGTTTACAGTATTTCCGCTGTTTTTTTTTATGAATATTGTGATTATCATTTTTAATAGTGTGATTATTTTGTTTTCTTCATTCAGTGATTTGTAAATTGGTACTGTCTGTGGGTGCACTGTTTTGCATTATTTTGCTTGTTTATTTCCGGCCTCTTGAGGTCTGGGTGTGAGCTTTTCCCGCTCCATAACCAATGGGTGAGTGGGTTGACGTGGGTAATAAATAAATAAAAATGATACAGCTGCACCCATAGTAAACTCTTTCAGCATTCTCTGCCAGTAGTGCTGAGCACCGAATTCTCTCAGGATTTTCTAAACATGATGGTTAGAAAATCCTGAATAAATCATTTTACTGTGGATCTTATTGTCTTCACTTACCTGCATTCAGAGATTTAAGAAGATCTGACTACTTCAACGACCCTTCAAGCCTATTCGCGGACAAAAGTACGAACAAAACAATTCTAGTAGGTATTTCAAACGATTTCAAGAAATTCGATGGAGTAGCTTTAAAGGTGTTGATGTTATTTCATAAGTAGTGTAATTTTGATTAAAAATTTAATGTGGTTCAAAGATCATAAAGATTGTATTAAGTTCTTACATGCTTCAAAAGTAAACTGTAGTATATTAAATTGAAAATGATGAATTCACTTCTTTGAGAGGGGGCGTAGAATATACTTTGGCCTAGGGCGTAGAAATGTGTAAATCCGGGCCTGTAAACATCGGTGACCTAAGGATCTATCGAAAACAAAAGGTATACAATCTATTTAAAAATGGGTTAATTTTTTTTAATCTACGGAAAGATTGAGATGTAACCTTTTTTCAAAAAAAAAGAAAAAAAGAACACACTTCAAAATTTCTTTTGTTTGCCCTTAAAATAAACACAAATGAATAATTTTGAAAAAGTTGAACTCGAAGTTTCATTTCATAAGATATATATATATATAAAAAAACTAAATGTCTACCTCCATTAAAAATCAATTCCTTGATTTCTTGGAGTGGAACTTATATGTAATGATTTGGGGCCTGCTAACGAGAATTTTCTTTTTCATGCTGAATGAGTTTAGCTGTCTGATGGTTTCGTACAAGCCTCTTTCGTTCGAAAGCAGAAAAAGAATTTTGTGTCGTTAAGAATACAGTTCAGCAACAGATTCGTTTTATTTTTACGTGATAGACCTTCTTCGGGTAACTAATAGCGAAAGAAAGATATAGCTTCAGGAAATTTATTTTTGATTGTAAATTGAGAAAATCACTTTTGCAATTCTTATAAGAATGAATTTTAAGTAAAACATTCAGAACATGTAATATCGATATTGTAGGGTCGGAAAAATAGTTTTGATCGCAAAAAAGAGTATAAATAGAAGAATAAGAAAATTATATGTTTCATAAGCTGGTTGACTGGTTAAAAAATATTATGTAAAAATCGTCACATGGTTGCCATGGTAATCATAGTCGAAACCAGTGGCGAATCCGGGGGGTTGCTATCGGGCTACCGCCCCCCCCCCCTCCCCAGAGCCAAGCCAGCATTCTTGATTTTATTTAACATCATTACAACCTGTTTTTTCTTAGTTTATCTCTTTTAAAAAAATAAAAAAATCGTTTCAGCATTACTTTCTAGCTTGACTGGCTCGAAAATTTTCCTACTTTTGTAGTCATTCCACTTGTAGCTTTGGCATGGTCGAAGACATTTTTTGGCTAGTTATTTCATTGTAATTTTTATTAAATTATCGAAAGTATTGTATTGTTTTTTATGATTCTTATTGTCAGGTGAGTAAAGTCTGTAAAGTTAAAGAGTTTTGGTTTACTTTAGCCTTCAGATTTTACCTTCATCACAACAATACAAAATTTTTATGATCTCAGCCCACCCCCCCAGACCCGAATCCTAGATTCGCTACTGGTCGAAACAAAGGAAAAATCTGAAAAACATGCAATACCAAAGCAAATGAAGAAACTAAAGCACTCACTAATTTTTCAATGATAGCCGTTTAGGAAATAATCGTGAATCGCAGTGGCAGACTGGGTTTGAAAATATTGATTGACAATGAGGGTCTACGCTCATCCACAATATTACTATTTAATTAATGCTATCATTATAACGAACAGAAAAAATTTCAAGAAAATACAATCTATAATTTTTGCAATATATAGGTTACCCACAAATATCTTGAACCCTCCTCCCCAACTTCAGAACGGCGGAAGCTATAGTCATAAATGTGGGGTCTACGTATAGAAAAGTAACTCTGCGCTACGCATTAAGATAATTTACAGTGCACCATTCGAAAGTAAGTATTTTTAACCCTTTCAGTCCCAATGATGATGATGCCATTTAGAATCATCATATTCATTATTTTTTTGTTCGGCATCTAAACCTGCCTCTGATACCAAATGGACATCATTAAATTCTTTGCAATTTCCTCTTTTCAAATATATTTTTTATTAATACCAATAGTTGCCACAATCGATTATCATATCGATTTTATCTATTGAAAAATTGCCTTTTTGAACTTCACGTCATTCAGAGAAAGATGTCAAAATAAATATTAATTTTAACATAATTTAAATTTAATTACAGGTACAATTTCATTCTTATTATTTTTTATATGTTAAATTTTTTTATCTATTTTTGATAAATATTCGTTTTAAAATTTTTACGTTCCCTGAATGAAATATCATGTTCTTATGTTCCCTCAAATATCATCAATGGGGTTAGATGAACACAGTTGAACTCGTCTTGATGACTGCACGTGTTGTGTTTATATTCCTTTTAAGTTCGTATTAATTCTTCTCTATTATATTTTGTAATTTTAAAATAATATTTAAAACTAAATATCAGTATCTGATGTGAGATATGACGGAATTGCCCATTGGTTTCTTCACACAGATGTAGAAAAGAAGATGCAAATAATGTATTCAATCCTATTCAAGGTAAATGCAGTTTAATTATTTCTGAATAACAAAAATAACTGTTTTAAAGCTTACCATGTAAAATAAAATTTGTTTAATTATTACGATGTTTATTGCTTATGAAAGGAAAATGTGTTTACTACTATCAATAAATGTATATTTAGCTACTATATTTTACAAATGCCGATCTTCGTGAAATATGTCCATCACTTGTTGTGTTGCATTAACTCTTAATGATTCCAAATGACATCATAGCATATTTAACTTCTGCGCTACTTAATTCCCAATTATGCCAATTGGAATCACTTCGAATTACAATTAAAAAATTTAAATAATTTTTTTTTCTTTTATGAACTTTCATCTTAGGCCCAAAATGAGTGCATTTGACAAATATGAATCAAACATCAGAATGAATAATGAAGGTCTTGGTAATAAAAGGGTTAACTCGAAAACGGATCGAGATTCCATGTAGTAGAGCATCATTGATTTATTGCAAAAAGTCACCTTATACACAAAATCTATCATCTGAATAGTGACAATTTTCAAAACTGTATGGTCACGAATTACGGAAGAATGGAGCCCTTACGTGTCATAAGCTTATGATCCCTTTTGCTGCCACAAAGTACATCTGGATTGCAGTTATTAAATAAAACATTGGGTCGATCAATCTGTTATTGAAAATTCTGCACCATACATTAACTGATTAGCATACTCGATGCCGGTCTTCGACAGAACATCTAGAATTTTCTATCGTCCAGTTATAGGCGTTCTGCACGTCTTACGCGAAAAGCATGCCTCATCTCTCCATACCATCTTTGCAAGGTTGGCGTTAAAATATGGTTCATGAAACTTGCTGTTTTCATCTCGAGGAAATTAATAATCTGGGGATTTCTCAAGTGTTTGCCACGGCCGTAAAACACCGATTTCAACTCAGTACAATAAATCATAATCATGAACAAAATGAAGATTACGGTTACGTTACCAGAAAGCAGTTTTTTGGACTGATCTTCCATACTCTCCGCCGAGCGGCGCTGGGTTCTTTCATAATCAAACGTGGACGCATTTTTCTTCTCATTGTGCGTGAAATACCAAGTATGCAAGGCCGGCCTTAGAAGATGCGGCGCCCTATTGGAAATAATTTTAGTTGGCCGTGTTTCCCGATCCCAAAGTTTGTAAAACCCATAACAGTACGTATACTTATAAAAAGAGAGAGAGATTCGAACTTCTAGTCCAAAACATCGTACATAGCCTGATAATGCTTTAGGCTTGAGTCGACTGTATTTGTATTATTTTTCAAAGATAAAGTGCACATACACACACAAAATGTTTTAATATCGTCGCAACGAGCGTTCAATAACTAAAAGAATGAAAAATACTGTCGTATTATATAATTAAAATATTTCTAAAAATTAATTAAAATTAAAGAAAAACTTGTATGGATATAAAATTGGCACCACACAAAAAAGGATATTTTTTCCTCCTAAGTGGTGTAAGAATAGTTTTTGAACACATAAGCTATGTTAAAATATCAATTAACTTCAAATCTAATTAAATTTTGAAAAATCTTTTCCAGTACATTCTCTGTAGTACTCTGGTGCGGGGCCCTATTAGCAGCAATTGGTCCAATCGGCTAAAGGCCGGCCCTGCATGCATGTAAGCAATTGAAATCTTTTTCCAGAAGCTTGACTCGATACAACAATCGAATCATTCATGAAACTTGCAGACAGTTTATTCATGATCAAACGTTCGATTTTTTAACATTTATATATGTAAAATTATAGTTTTTAAAGTGGTACTAAAGGCTTTTTGAAAAATTTCTATATATGACTGAATGCTGCCCGATGATTCTAGAACATTCCGTTAAAGTGTATCCGAAAGCTGCTTTTTACCTATCAACTAGAAAGCTAGTCCTTAAGTACCAAACAACTATCATAAAAGTTTTTCCACTTATTGTTATCCGTTATGGGATAAACAAACTATCTCACAGCGTCATCTAGTGGTGAAATTTGGAGTAGGCGCTCTTCTCTCGACAACAGTAAGAGAGTACGGTAATAGTATAGTAAATTACAAAGTTGTAGAGCATTTTCTGTCTGATTCGAAAAGCAATCATGTACACACTAAGAACAGAATCCGTGAGGTGCGGATTTATTTAGTCGCGATTTCTAAATTTATGACGTCACGAATAGACTCTAGGCCTTTCAAAAGTCATGCGGCTTTATTTAATTATATGAAATTAATAATAATCTGTCATATTGATTTTCTTCTTCAACCAAGTTATGAGAAAATCTTAAAATTTTATACTATTATAAATATATTAAATCTTAAAATACCGAATAAAGCGATGATTGCTTATTATCAGAATAATAAGAAGTCTTTAGATGTGGAATTATCGAGTTCGGCGTTTGACAAATTTTGGAAGGTGAGAATGTGTACCTCGGAACAGTTTATTTGTAATTAATTAAGAACTAAACGGAGTTTTGGACATTTGTCGGTTCGGAAGATATTATGGGCTGATTAGGGTGTTGTGGGTACATTCAATTAAATAGACGGTTCATCTATCTAAAGTGCTATATTGTACAGGATAAAGGAATACATTATTTAAGAAGCAATATTTACAGAAGAAGATATATACAATTTAATCAGTTTTGGTTCGTCATATGATTGGGATGGCGCGTCGTTAGCCTCGTACATCGTCTTCTCCAACACACTCCATGTCTTATCACAAAGATTACAAAACAAGGTAGTTCGATGTTACGTTCCTTGTCTGCAAGACAAGACAAAATGATATGGTGAGGGGCAATCTGCGCGGCGCAGCCGCGACTTTCCCCTGTATGAAAGTTCTAGATGCTTGACGAAACGTGAGTTAGCCAGGAATCTGAGAGACGTCTGAATTCGCTGATTTCTGGGCTGTGAGTGGATGATCAAACAAAGATTATATAACAAGATAGAGTCCCAGTGCTATGCACTTCTACTTAGTTTGATTAAACATTGGTTACCTTAGATTCAGATCATTGAAATTTGAGGGGGAAGAAAAGGAAGGGATGCACACCACGAGGGGAAGTGAAGAAGACAAATTGGATTAGATGAAAAAACAAAAGTGTGGGAGAGAAAAAGAAAACGAATTTAAGGAGGCTTGAGCGGAAGAGACCATTTGGTTGTTTCAAAAGGGTACCTGTAGCGACCGTTAAAATTGGTATAATCAGTTTGATCTGCAATCAAGCTATTTGAATGGTCAGTGATCCCAGTGAAGAACTTTCTTGAGAGCTTCTGAATGTGGTCATCAATTGATTCAATTTGGAGATCAGAGTGGATGACAGAGTTCCGTATGAACCATGGAGCGTTACCAATAATTCGGAGAAGCTTGTTTTGAAATATTTTGACTTTTTTCCTATTGGATGGGGCTGCAAGGCCCCAGATAGGTGCAGCATAGGTAAGGATAGGTCAGAGGACTTGTTTGAAAAGGATGAGTTTGTTCTCGAGAGAAAGACTGGATCTCCAATGAGAGGAAGGCAAAGATAGATTTTTGCCCAGAATTTTTCTTTTAAATAGCTAATGTGCTGCCTGAAAGTAAGTTTATTGTCGATAACCAGTCCGAGGTACTTAACTTCTGTCACCCACTCGATTGGTTCATCAAAGAGTTCCAGGATGCTAGGGTTGTGATTGGGGTGTCCTTTACGAAACATAATGGCTTTGGTTTTGTCAGTGTTCACCGCAATTCTCCATTTTGTAAGCCATTCTTCGAGAGAATAAAGAAAAGATTGGAGAGTACGCAAGACGTAATTTACTGTCGATCCTTGAGCTAGTACTGCTGAGTCATCTGCGAAAAGGCAGATGATGGTTCTTGTGTGGGAAGGGAAATCTGAGATGAAGATTGAGTAAAGAATTGGACTGAGGACGCTTCCTTGAGGTGTGCCTGCTTTGATGATTCCCGTGTTAGAGGATTAGCCGTGAATGACAACTTTGAAGGTTCAGTTTTCGAGGAAGCTTTTGAGGATATTGATCATATATTTTGGAAAATTAAGCTGGATAAGTTTAAAAATCAGTCAATCGTGCCATATGTCCAAAAAGACACCACCTGTGTAGAATTTATTATTCATACCTTCAGTGATGGAGTTGGTGGCATGAAGAAGTTGGTGGACAGTTGAGTGATGCGTTCTGAAGCCGAGTTGTTCACTAGGAATGATATTGTTGGTATCGCAGAAGTTGTTAATTCTCTTCTGGAGTACTTTTTCAAAGATTTTTCCAACGGAGCTTAAGAGACTGATGGGCCTATAGCTGTTAGAGATTTTTGGGTTTTTACCAGGCTTGTTGAGCATGATGATATTTGCTTGCTTCCATCTCAAAGAGAAGTAATTAAAAGTGAGGCATTTTCTAATGATTTTAGTTAGAAAAGTGAGTGCATTTGGAGTGAGAAGCTCGAGGGCTTTGTTAGGAATTTTGTCCGGGCCAGAATTTTTGCGTATATTGAGTTTAGCAGTAATGGTCAAGATCTCAGCAGGGGAAGAAAGAGGTGCAGAGCCTGGGTTGTTGTTTGTACTGAAGAAATCTTCAATTTCATTTTCAAAACTTTCAATAAAGTTGTCATCATAAGGCTCGGTGTTTTCCTGGAAGTATTCTTCCTGAGCATTTCTGAAAACATCTGCTTTATCTGCGCAGGAGAAGACCGGTCCTCTTGGCCCAAGAATGGGTGGAATGCTGACGTATTTTTAGTGAGTTTCCTATCCATATTGTAAAGGGAGATGTCTTCGGTGTTAAGTCCCTGCAGGAGTTCTTTCCATTTGTTGTTATCCCATGTTTCAATGTCATTTTTAATTTCTGCTGTCAATTTATTGGATTCAGTTTTAAATGGAGGGTATCTGGTATATTGCCATCTCTTCCTGATATTGTTCCTGCGGGTAATTTTATTAGTGATGAAAGGTGGGAGTTTGTGGTGAGTTGTGTTAATTGATCTAGTTTGACTCGAAAGGTTGATTGCGATATTGATTCCACATCCAAATTTTGCGAGTGCTTCTTCAATATCCCTAATGTTGTTAATTGAAGGGTTGCCAGAGATAGTTCTGGAGCTGATCTCTTGAAATCTGTTCCAGTTTGTGGTTGTAAGATATCTGAGTGGGATGGGGAGGACATTTGAAAGCAGGAATTCATACCAAACAGGATTATGCTCGCTGGGAAGTGCATTGATAGCAACAGCTTCTGCTGCACTGATATTCTTAACGACAGCAAAGTCCAGCGTTGCATTAAGGTTGTAAGAGTCAGAGAAATAAGTTGGCTGCAGGGGTGCGATAATTGAAAAATTGTTACGATTGACCCAGTCGTAAATGATAGGACCGTTTCTATTAGAGCGACCAATGTTTCAGGAAGAGTGTTTGGTATTAAAATCACCAAAGAAGATGACTTGAGAATTGGAACAGAAAATCCTACTTAGTTCAGCAGTGTCAATAAGACCATGAGGAGGTCTGTAGATGGAAACAACGGTGATTTGTTTTTTGTATGGGAGATCAATACAAATTGCAGTTTTCAAAGGTTGCGGCGTCAAAGCTAACCTCGTTGTGTGCGATACCCTTCTTAATGAGAATTGCAGTGTCACCCCCCGGTGAGTGGTTCTATCATTCCTATAAATGGAGAAGTTGGGAATTTTGATTTTGTCGGCAGGATTAAGATGGGTTTCTTGTATGCTTACAATGTGAGGATCTTGATCAATAATGAAATGGGTGAGTTCTTTGATTTTGTTCCTGGGCCCATTTGCATTCTAACCTATGCATCTGAGTGGACTTTCTGAATTTGAGTTATTGAACTTGAGGCATGTTGTTGTTTTCGCTGTCTAGGGCCACTATGACCTCGCTGAAAAGTGCAGTAACTTTGTTGATAAGGTTGGTGAAGAGTATGGAAGTATTAGCATTATTAGAATTGGTTTGTAGTTGAGATTTTACAGACTTTCTATTGATGGGAGCAGGCAGATTAATTCTCGTCTTAGGTGCTGAAGCAGCTAAGGTTTTACTAAGGGGGTTATCAGCGGACCATCTGGAGGTTGGTGGTTCAGGTGGCAGTAAGTTGCTTGGGTGTTTGGAACAACCTGAGTAATTTGCAGTGTGGTCGCCGCCACATAATGCACATTTTGCTGGAGTGTCAGTTTGCTTTTGACATTGCCTGGTAGGGTGTGGACCTGCACATTTGAGACAGACAGGATCTCTAGTACATTGCCTGCTACTGTGGAAATATTGTTGGCAGTTGTAACACTGCCCTGGTTGGGTTCTTCGCTTGAGTGGTTCAATCTTTACCCTCAAATACTCGATCGTGTAGATGTCATAATTTTGTTTGCTTGCTTGGATGATGGGAGACGGGGTCTTCTTAAAAAGATCGTGGTGGTTTTGATGGCAGCCAATGGTGTTGTAGTTCAGTGGGGTCGAAGATGCTTGAAGATCCAGGTGGATGTGGTTTGCCGGAGTTCGGAGATGGTCTTGAGTCAGCAGGGGTGGGTGAGGATGGCTGGCAGGAAAAGGTGAGGAGGGGGAGCCAATGAGAGAGGTTGTTTACAATAAAGATTAATAGAAATGAAAGGTGGTCGTAAGAAACGAGAGGAAGTCAATTTCAGAGAGATTAAATATGAAAAAATAAGATGAGAATAAAAATTTAAATGTTATGATATAGAGGAAAAATTTTATTAGATGAGGATTAACCTCAGTCTTTTGATGTTTGGATCTGGGGTGTAGAAATCGTTTTCTAGAATGGATGTGTTATCGATTTCGTGGAGAGAGTTAAATAAATTTACTGCTAGCTTTTTAATGTATTCCTTAAGGGTTTTAATATTAAGAGCATTTCTAATATCCTCGTTCTTCACTGGTAATCTGTCTGAGAAGTTTGTTCTGGAACCTTTCGATGCGATTGAAATGAGTTTTGGCAGCGTAGGCCTACACGGGACTAGCATATGTGAGCACAGGTCGCAAGATGGAAGTATAAAATAAGCACTTTATTTTTTCTACTTATTTCCGAATTCCGAGCAATTAGGGGGTAAATTTTTCTCCATTTATCTCGGAATTTTTGGGTGATAAATTAATGTGGAATTTCCATGTTAGTTTACAATCGAGAATGACACCAAGATATTTGGTTTCCTGAGACCAAGGGATACTTTTACCTTGTAAAATAATATTGGGAGTGGGTGGCTTTTTTCTTTTAGGAAACAAGACAAGTTCTGTTTTATTTGCATTGACCGCAACCTTCCACCCAGCAAACCAGTTTTCAAGTTCTCTGAGGTGGTCGTTTAGTGCCTTTGCTATGAATTTAAGAATTTTATTTTGTGCAAGTATCGCCGTGTCGTCAGCATAAATGCAGAGTTTAGTTTTGTACCTTTGTGGAATATCATTTATGAAAATTGAATAAAGGAAGGGGCTTAATTTCGCCCCCTGAGGCACGCCTGCTTGCATAATGTGAAGTTTGGAGAGTGTGATGCAACTCTAACTTTTAAAATTCTGTTGTTAAGAAAGGTGTAAATTAATTCCGTCTTCCTGTTCTACGCAGCTTTATGCTCTGATATTAATGGCGATGACAGCGACTTCTACTGGAATTCAGCTGGTGGCCACAATATTATCACAGAAAAGGGAATTTCCACACCATTTTAAAATTAAGAAAATTATCTATTTAATCATCCCAATTTAGGTACACTCTCTTTGCCTTTTCTTTTCTTGTTCTTAAATTAAAGAAAAAAAATCCCTTTGAATTTCCCTTTTATAAATAATTTAAAATTAAAACCTAAGATCAACCTCTACCTCACCTAAATGTTTCTTCAATATTTAAAAATTTACACTCCGTCTGAATGCACATTTTTACTTACAATGGATAGAACCATAGTTGCAAAAAGCATGAATATTCCATAAAAAGCAGATGATGGCCCCTGCGGGTGGCCAATGAGCTGCAGTTCACCACCTCAACTATTCGTGTGATTTTATTGTAATTTAACATTATTTAATAAATATTTTTAGTGTAATTTGCAACGATACTTTTCATTCTTGCAATGAAATTCAAACCACTACTATTGTTTCCACAACTATTTAATCGCGTATTTTTCTACTTCATTGTAGAAACCAAAAATGAGGAAATGTTCCAATCTAAAAATGAGGATCCGTTTTCTTACATCAAGTAGCTTTTATTGTAAAATATTTTTCAATCGAAATTTTGTATGTTTTTAAGTTTTGAAGGAATTACAATTAAGACTTAACTGCGAAAGTAAGCAACAATAAACCAGCGGGAGCGGTCTCCCCTAAACTTTCTCGTATACTTTCTAAGTGGAGATTCGTCAAAATCTCGAGTTCGAATTTTTTGACGATTACAATACTTTCTCTTTGTATACTTCGTATACGAGAAAGTGAAACAAACCAACAAACCTGAAATGAAATATCTGTTGCCACGTTTTAAAAAAATATTTCTTTGAAACAGGTGCGATAAAATAGGCAATGAAATGAATACTAAAGCGAAAATTCTGTTTTGGAATTGAATTCCCAAGAAAACAATTTATACTACCACAATCGTAACAATTGCAAAAGCTCGTAAATAAAAGATTTGCTGAAATAATGAGATCGATTTGAATTTTATTTACAACAATAAAAAATTTGTTACAATTCATGTTTGAGAACATTATTTATTGTTGTAAATAAAATTTACAACAATAACAGATTGCTGCCAGTAATTTGCGCATGAGAATCGGATTAAAAGAAATTGAATATGCAATTTGAACGCCCCTTTCTGACGGATTTGGTCCAACATTTAATACGGGCCTGCATTCATGACGATAAAACTGTGTACCAAATTTTATCCATCTAGCTATTCAAGTTTTTGAGTTACAGACTTCCCGTTGACGGATTTTGATCAAAATCTGATAGAAACCTACAGATTATGTTTAAAGACCACATACCAAACTTCATCTCCGTAGCTCTAATAGTTTTCGAGTTATCGTGTTAGTTATCGTGTTCACAGACAGACACACACACACACACAGACAGACACACAGACATAATTCCAAAATTATGTTTTTCGGACTCAGGGATGTCTAAAACGTGGAGATTCGTCAAAATCTCGAGTTCGAATTTTTTGACGATTACAATACTTTCTCTTTGTATACTTAGTATACGAGAAAGTAAAAATGTTTTATAGTTTATCCATTCTTATAAAACCTGCCATTTTTTCCCATCATAAAATTTCATACATAAAAATATGTTATCGTTCTGTTTGAAATCTTATCTTCTTATAGAAGTGTATTGAATATTTCATTAAAAATGTTAACAAAATCCTTCTGAGATAACAAGTAAATTATGAAAAATATTCAGTACTGAATTATACTCCGATGCTGAATGATTCTATTGAATTTCTTATATTTTAATGAGAATGTTTTAGTTCACCTAGCACATAAACCGGTTAGTGGAATTTTCACCATTTACACCAAAGTTGGAATTTTAGGTGAGATCACAGACCTGCCATTTGGAAAGTGCATTTCAACAATGAACAGAACTGATGAAAGGCTTCCAAAATAGTACAGATTAAATATCTTTAATAGTTTGAAGTTAAAGACCACTGTGCTGAGGGAATCATGAAGACCAAGCAACGAATAAGAGATTTAATGAAAATAAAACACAGTCATTATTCCCGACGAATATGTTGCTCAGGGGTGTAGTGGAGCTGGAACGCACCGGAACGCCATTCAGACAATGATTTTTTTTTTACGAGAAATAAATTACAAACCAGCGGGAGTGTTCTCCCCTAAACTTTCTCGTATACTTCCCCAGAAGGGTGCCGTTTCCCCTTCCCCCGCGTGGCTAAAAAATTTCAAACCTACAGTTACCCAGAATCCAATGACTATCAGAAGGTTTTTCATTATAGTGATTGAAAAATATCTAGGTAAAGAATCAAATTCAAAGAGATGCGTACCGATTTCCCGCTCTTACTGGCTCAAGGACAAACTGCCGTAATTCGCTCCATAGCTTTTGCGAACACAGAAGATTGCTTCCAGTAAGCATGCGCGTGGAGATTACTTTTGAAAAGAATCCGTTAATTATACAGACCGACAGACAGTCAACCCTTTGACGGATATGGCCCAAGCCCAAAATTGTATACGGACCTACATTCATGACGATAAAACTGTGTACCAAATTTTATCCATCTAGCTATTCAAGTTTTTGAGTTATAGTGTTCGCATGACCGCGGACAGACAAACAGGCAGATTTCTCGTAGACGGATTTTGTCCAAAATTTGATAGAGACCTACAAATTATGTGTAAAGATCACATACCAAATTTCATCCCCGTAGCTCTAATAGTTTTCAAGTTATTCTGTTCACAGACAGACACACACACAGACAGACATAATTCCAAAATTGTGTTTTTCGGATTCAGGGAGGTCTAAAACGTGGAGATTCGTCACAAACTCGAGTTCGAATTTTTTGAATATTACAATACTTTCTCTTTGTATACTTCGTATACGAGAAAATAAAAATTGTGAAAACTTCCTTAAAACAGCGTGATTTTTGTCACCCAGGCTAGAGCGTTCCGGTACTGTTTTCAGAACTTCCCGGCACTGCTTACTTTGCGACTACTCCTCTGATGCTGATCGCCAAAGGTACCTAGTACAGCAAAAATTGACAAAAGATTTATATAATTTTATATAATTTTTTCACATATTATTCTCGAAAGTAAAAAAAGTCACTATTCCCGGCGAACATGCTGATCGCCAAAGGCGCCTAGTACAACACAAATTGACAAAAGATTTATATAATTTTTTTTTAAATACGTGGTTAACAATTTTGTTTTTATCGATTTATATTTATTTAGGAACATTTTTTATGATCTTTATTTTATTTAGATAAAATTTTATTTAATTTTATCTACAAACACTAACAGGTATTGTCAATAGTTTTCCAGAATTACATGTTACGATGGGAATCATACACTTTCGCGTACCCCCAAGGGTACGTGTATCACAGGTTGAGAACCTCTGAGATACAAGAAGAAATTAAAAGCTTCCATTTCGCAAAAATGTTAATAAGGCTATAAATATATAAGTATACTACAATTCCAAAGTAATATATTTTATTCCTTGTCATTAAAATCGTTTCAATATACGTAGCCTTCCTTTCTCTCTTTTTTTTTTTTAATTATAGAAAGTAAGACGGAATTCTTAGAACTAAATTTCAATACGTTCCCGCAATTTCATTGGTGAAAGCGACAGGCCTTCGACAACAATGGCAGAGTTTAATACGGCGCATTTTTCAACTCACCTGTGCCAACAATGCCATTGTTTAACTGGGTTCTTAAGAGGTCCCGAAGTGATGCAGAGGGCTCCGCTGGCCTTTTCTTCATTGCGTCTTGAAGGCCACTCTACTTTAGAACTTCCATTTTCCAAAGCAAATATTTGATATCTGTCAATTTCGCTATAAACGAGTTTTTTTCACTGGATAGTGTGTAGAAACGAAGAAGACGAGGGGGGAAACGACAGGTTACTTTCAATGATGACGGCATTGTTTCAAACTTTACCAAATGTTATTTACTTCTCATTCGTCGAAGCATACCTATACAAGAAAGAGCAAATTGCAATTGCTGAAACATTCGGCCTTGATATGTTGATGAATTTTGACATTTTACGATTCCCCGTCCCATCCCCCACCCCCAGGAAAAAATTTACTTTCTCATATACGAAATATTCAAATAAAAAAAATATTGTAATCGTCAAAAAATTGGACCGCGAAATTTTGATGAATCTTCATGTTTTAGATCTCCATGAATATGAAAAAAAAAAAGTTTTTGAAACTGTCTCTGTGTATACAATAACTCGAAAATGCTTTCAGCTAGGGGGTGAAATTTGGTATGTATATGGCCTTAACACCAAATTTGCAGATTTCTAACAAATTTCGGATGAAATCCCTCAAAGACAAGTCTGTCTGAGTGCATGCAAACACGGCAACTAAAAAGCGCAAACAGTTAGATGCATACAATTTGGTGCATGATTTTATCGACAGAATTGTAAACCTGCATAAAATCTTGGGCCAAATTCATCAAAGGGTTGCCCGTTTGCTGATCTGTATACAGTCTTATCGCCACGAGAAAAACCCTAGACACCAGACATGCCTGTGGCAGTCGTTATGGAAACGGCATATTCCACTGCATTTTGTGGGTGAAGGAAAGGGCTTTATTTAATTTGGCGTAGATAGGACCGGCGGAAGTCTTATTTCTCTTTGTGCTTCGGTCGAAAACGAATTCCTCGCCTAACGAAGTGTGCTTAGTTTGCCAAATGTTGCGGCTGATATTTTTTTTATCTGTATCCCTCCTTTCTTCGACTCGTCTATTTGAGGCAACACTGCTCAGGGTTTTTCTCCTGGCGGTAGGACAGTATTCGCGTGTATGTGAGCGCGATAACTTTAAAACGCAGCAACCTGAATAAATGAAATTTGGCGCGTGGTCTCGTGATCCAAACTGTCTGTATCACATTTTGTACCCTATCGATAGGAAAGAGGACTTCATAATGTACACTGGTATTTCTTCATAATACCATGAAGCACAAAACGCCCATATTGTGTCACTACAGGCGGAAGTCGGAAAAGGGGGACTCTCGGGCTTGTGTTGCAACCCCTTCGCCTTGCCGCGGTTTCCGATGGCAATAAAAATCTATGTGGCGGTCCCAGCCTTGAGCAAGGGTCGAAATTTTCATGAGAAGGAAAAAAAAATCTACCTTAAAATCAGAAATGGCGTTAGAGTTCGCCCGACGAGGGGTAACTGTCTGCCTGACAGGTGGGCACGACTTGTTGTACAAGGGGAGGACTAAGGGTTGTAGGCTCAGGAACATGGGGTCAGGACCGACCCCAGACTATTCGACGCCCTGTGGGAAATTATTGTGGCGCCTCCCCGTTATATATATCGTATATTGGTACATATGCTGAAATATTTAACTTTAATTATCAACTATACTTATAAACTATAATCATTAAGATTTCGTTTACCTTTCCATTGGCTTTCCTTTCTATTTGTTCCAGTCCGCATCCATATAACGCGCGCGAATTTTCAAATTTATGCAGAAGCGTCCCGAAGTAACTTTACCAACCGGGCAGGGCAACAATATGGGCGCCCCCCCCCAACCAACGTATTTTTTTACATTTTATAATATCTGCATTCTAAATGTCAAACAAAATTTTACTCAGAAATATGTACGTTTTACCTGCAAGTATGACTTAATTTGGGTGGAATTTTTAAACTTTGGCTATATTTAAGATTATAAGTGGTCTTATTGAAACTAAAATAATATATTCAACACATTTTAAGAATATTTTACTTTTATTTCTCCAAGTCTATTAAAAATTTTCTTCTTCACACTCCCGTTTTAGCACCAACCCGGACTTTGGCGCCACGCGCATTTGCTCAGTTTGCCCGGGCCGCCTCTGAATTTATGATTAGGAATTCAGGATGTACACCCCTGGAGCCGCCCCTGCATGGGACGGCGTTCTGTACAAGGGGAGGGACGTAATGATGATCCACTCAAAATTTTGCAAAATCTTTATTTATCAACTGGTTGAGTAGCCGTTGCGTGATCGGGATACAAAACTTTGCCCTGAGAGGAGGCCCTGCCGCCCCACTTTACCCACCCCTGCTTAAAATACCGACGAATCTCCACGTTTCAGACCTCCCAGAGTCAGAAACAAAAATAGTTTTGAGATTAAGACTGTGAGCACGATACTTCAAAAACGCAACAAGCTAGAAGGAAGAAATTTAGTATGCGGTCTTTACTCTAAATTTGTACATTTCTTTCAAATTTTGGACAAAATTCGACAGGGGATATCTGTCTATCCGTCAGTGCAGGGGCGGTTCGTGTGTTGGGACTGTGGTACTGCAGCACCCCCAACTTTTTCCATTGTGTAAATTTAATCAATTTATTTTATTTCGCATTTAATATTTAAATTTATCAACAATTAACGCAATTTTCTATTAAACGATTACGATATTCAAATGAAACGCGAAGAAAAACCTACGCAGAAAACGAAGTTCCTTATCTTATTCTTTCACTACCCGAAGAAGAAGCGCAAAGGAGAAAGTAACAATTCAAACCGGAACTATGGATCCTTGCAGCACCGAATTCGGCACGCGCAAGCTTTCCCCACCTTTCTCTACTATAACTTTAGAGGCCGCGGTGGCCTAGTGGTAAGGTCTCGGCTTTGGGGCCGGAGGGTTCCAGGTTCGAAACCCGATTCCACTGAAGATCCGCCGTGTATTGGGCCTGTTGCACGTTAAATCATACGTAGTGGTCAAACGTCCTCCCGTTGGTGTGGCGTAGAAGTTTGGAGAGGAAGGGCGCCAGCTCAGGTGTTGTCCTCGTCATCTGACCGAGGTTCAAAATTACGAGGTCCGTCCCAAAATAGCCCTCGTGTTGCTTCAAAACGGGACGTTAATAAAACTAAACTACCATAATTTTAAGCTGAAAGGGTACTGTGGAAGCCGACAGTTCCCGTCGCGTTAGAAACCGAGTTTAAACGTTTTCTCGAGTGCTAAAAATTTGAAAATTAATAAGGAAATGAAATATAATTAATGATAAATAAAAATTTAATTGAAAAAATGTTTTTTTTATAGTAATGGAATTTCTTGCAATCCAAAAGATTTTATGATTTTTAGTTATGAAATACATAATAGAAATTTTTCGTGATACAAATATGTTTTCAAGATTTTCGTGAAGCCTAATATCCTGTACCTTTCTATTTGGGATCAGGATTCATAGTTTAAGAGGCCTGGATTTTGAATAAAACACGGTTCGCTTAAAGGAACCCTTTCTAACGGAATATTGAGAAGTATATTCCCAATTTAAATTATCGCAGTCCACCTTTAGATAGATGTAATAGAATAAATTAATCCTTTTTTTCTCCTCTTGGCAATTCCCGTTACTTGCTTTCTAACATTAAAAAAAGAATAAAATATTTTCGGACGCACACAATATGAATCGGGATGCGATTAGACGTAGCTGTTTTGATTTAAATGGATACAAGATTTTTTAATCGTCGCACAAGCATAAATAGTATGGGGCGTTGTGTGCTTCATGGTATTATGAAGATATACCAGTGAACATTTTGAAGCCCTCTTTTCTACCGATAGGGTACAAAATGTGATACAGACCTACTGTTTGGGTCACAAGACCGCGTGCCAAATTTCATTTATTCAGGTTGTTGCGTTTTAAAGTTATCGCGCTCACATACACGCGAATGCTGTCCTACCGCCAGGAGAAAAACCCTGAGCAGTGTTGCCTCAAATAGACGAGTCGAAGAAAGGAGGGATACAGATAAGAAATCAACCGCAATATTTGGCAAACTAAGCGCACTTCCGTTAGTCAAGGAATTTGCTATCGAACAAAGTACAAATAGAAATTAGGCTTCCGCCGGTTCTATCTACGCCAAATGAAATAAAGCCATTTCCTTCACCCCCAAAATGCAGTGGAATATCCCGTTTCCATAACGACAGCCACAGGCATGTCTGGTGTCTAGGGTTTTTCTCGTGACGGTAAGACAGTATGCATATTCCTCGCAGGCCGAATTCGGTGCTGCAATGATCCATAGTTCTGGTTTGAATTGTTACTTTCTCCTTTGCGCTTCTTCTTCGGGTAGTGAAAAAATAAGATAGGGAACTTCGTTTCCTGAGTTGGTTTTTCTTCGCGTTTCATTCGAATATTGTAATCGTTTAATAGAAAATTGCGCTAATTGTTGATAAATTTAAATATTAAATGTGAAATAAAATAAATTGATTAAATTTACACAATGGAAAAAGTTGGGGGTGCTGCAGCATCGCAGTTCCAACACACGAGTATTTGATTTGACTTAAAAAGTGACGTAGACGCATTAACGTTTGTCACCATGGCTAGTGGCGTAGAGTCAGTAAGTGGCGTCTGGTTTCGATTTTTTAAAAATCCCAGTCGTCATGGGTGGCTTGGAGCCCAGAGGCATGGTATTATTTTTACACTCCCTCATGAATTTTGCTTTAAAAATGGCATAAATGAGCAATGTTTTGACTCCATAGACCCCCATAAAACTGGAGCCCGGGGCATCTATACCCACCTTGATCCCGATTACTATGCCACTGCTGAAATGGGTATTCAATTCTCTTCGCTATACTATAAAGCTAATCACAAAAAGCATCATATTGGAAAAGTATACAGATTACATATTAGGAAGCAGAAGGGAGAATACTCCCGCACTTCGATTAAAGTAGAAATGAAAACAAGAAAAGGGATATTTTTTTACTTCAACGAAATTTTAAATTTAATCAGTATTTCGGTTAAGGCATTTGTCATAGAGGGGCTTAAAACTTCCCTATTAACTCTCAGATTTCCATCTAGTCACTGAAGCGACCTCTCAGTTTCCAATGAAGTGCAAAAGTCATAAGCGATACTGGAATTAATATAATGCATCCCTGTGCAATAGACCACGCACCACTGAATGTTTGTTTTTCATTCACGCACAATGTGTAATAAGCATTCTAACATTTAACACCACAAAATAAGTAAACTTTTCGGTGATAGTTTCCTTTTTTGCGATATGTATTCAACCCACAATAAGAACAGCCGTTGTACATGACAAGCCCCACCTTCTGTTAACGAGTAATGCGCTTATACTGGACTTAGTGGTAGCGAAGGTAAGTGGCTGTCGGGGCGTATTTTGATTTTTCTCTCTCCAGTTGTCATCAGCGGATTAGCAAGTACAAACGGCGCCAGGAATATGGTATTATGTGTTCGTCCTCTCGTTATATTTGGCCATGAACGTGCTAACGTTTTGTCTCAAGGGCGCACCCTAAAACTGGCACTCCGGGTATCTATACCCCTAGCCCGCCACTGGACTTAGTAACATTCGTAGACTCTATCTAAGGCCCACAAAGTTGTACGACGTTAACCATTAAGAGAAAACCCCGACCTGCCTAAGCATCCGGGTACATTGAACGACGGTTATTGCGGTCTGTTACAAAATAGGTATTACCAGCCCATGCACAGACGTCCCAGATGTACGTCCCGTGATCGAAGTTGGGACCAACACAGCCACAACTCAATTACTGTACCTCCAGAGTAGGGAAATCATAAGATTTACATATTTTTTGCATTCCCGGGAAATATACTTTTTTCCCGGGAACAAAAAAAATCGCAAAATTATTCAGAAAATCACCTCTAAAGAATGATATTTTGCAAAATTATGTTAAAGCAGAGTTTGGCAGTGAAAAAATGGTTTGTTTAGACACCAAAACACGCTGGAATAGTTTGTTAGCAATGCTTGAAAATTGATATTGAAGAACAAAAATTATTGGCTTATGTAGAATTTGAAACTCTGACTGCCTATGCAGCAGGCTTGAACCCAGTAAAAATTTGCTTATAAAAACTATGCAGTCGAAATGCGATTTACCAAATAAAACTCTTTGATTCAACAAGCTAAAATAATTACGACAAGGCTTTTTTGGGAGGAAGACGAATCACTGTCCAATCCCATTCAGAAGAAGAGATCACAGAAATTTTGGAAGAGAAATCTTGAAAGTTGTACTTAAAATTACAAAAAGCGATCCACTCAAAGACAAAGGTCCTACTTAGTCCAACTAGCAAGAGTTTTAACTTATACAAGATAGTGAAGCAAGAACTCCAGCTATTTGAATCAACAGAAAATCGATCATCAAATATTATAAAAGTGACGAGACTTTGAAAATAATTTCTCCAACATCATCTGAAGCCGAGAGGGTATTTTCTGATGCCGGGTTGTTCATAACAAAGCTAAAAATTAGGTTGAATGATAAAAGCATAGATTGCTTATGTTTTCTAAATCATACTTTAAAAATGAATAATTAATATATTTCATTTTCATTTTGTAGCTGAATAATTAAAAGAGTTTAAATTTTGGAATTTATGAATATCCATGTTTTGTGTGATTATTATAGATTTCAATTAAAAATAACTATTTTTTAGATTTTTTTCAAATTTTGATGCGTCCCCGGGAAGGAAAAAAGGCCGTGGAATCAGAAACCCTACTCCAGAGGAAGCGAGAACTTGCATACTGAGTCGGGCCGCTTCTCATCCTCGGCCCCGAATTAATCATCCTCCCGGGGGGCTGGAGTTAAGGTACGACGTTAAAAAGTCGCCAAATAGCTAACCTGTTTAAATCCTGCATGGACAGCCCAATAAGGAAAAAGGGGAGATGGTTTACAGTCCCTTTTTTTTCAATGACGGCTTGTATCTCTATTGTGATGCATGGGGGCAGGTTATTCTATTTTAAGCGCGTGGCATATGAGCCGGCTGTCGAGCAACGATTATGTTAAGGCCTTCAGAAACATCCACTGAATCTTCGAGCGTTCAATATGTAAATGCAGCTGCATGCAAAAGAAGAAAACTAAAATCGTGTTTTCACTTTAAAAAAATAGCGGAATTAAATCTCTCCACCTACAATAAATCGTATACCATCAAAATTCTAAATTATTTTTTGATGTACATAAAGATAATAAATCATAATAAGTGTCACCAGACAGAAATGCATGGATAATTTACAAACAAACAATTTTGCCAAATATTTTACATTGAATTTCGAAAATCTCGATATGTGATAATATACATAAATGATATAAAAATTCTAGTAATAAAATTTAATAATGATAATCTATTTTTTATTAGAAAATCTCCAAAAATTCATAAGATGGGTGCAAATGAATTGTAATAAAATGCTGGCTAAAGCCATACTTTAAACGAAGATTAAAATCAAATAAACAAGGGACAGCAGGATATTTGGACACAATTATGCAAATAGGAACTAAATTCCAAAGTACATATTTTAGGGTACAGCTAGTATTTCTATGAACAGTAGACCTCACGTAAAAAAGAGAAAAAAAAGTAAGATCTGCATTTTGTCGCAGTCTTTAAATGTTTAGCCACTATTTTTTTTAATGTGAATTATTTGCACTAATCTCTGCTTTTATCAGTGCTCACAAAATAATAATTAAATGTCTGCTTTGATCCATATTAACAAAATTACAATTAAATATCTACCCAGTACCAAAATTACACAACTGTTTTAATGGTGATAAACACTGAAACCATTAAAGCCCTTTGCAATCGTTTAATTTTTAAGGAAACAGTAAAAAAAAGTGCCTATTTTTTATTCAAGAAAATTGTATAAAAATAAATTTATGAACAATATATGTATTCATTTTTAATTTTTGGAATTTTTTTAACCTGAAATTAAGAAAATTTAATTTTTCAGAAAAAGCAACAATCAGGGTAATTGTGACAAGCAGCTATCTCCAATTACATTATAAATAATCTGGTACTGCCATCTGGTATGTAAAATAAGAAATAAAAATTCTTCCAGTTATAAGAAATGGATTGTTTTCAATCTTTTTGGGGTGTTACTTTTGAACACTCTAGCCCAGAACGATAACGGGTGCAAGAAATAGAATACGAAACCTCACACTGTTATTTTGGCATGAGTGAGAGGTAAGGTGTTAAAATGGCCATCATCTTGAAATGAAATAAAAATTCTTGTCTATAGGTCGTTTTTAACGATTTCAAGGAATATTCATGCCGAATTCAAAAGAAAGTCAAGTCACATGTTTGGCCATGACTGTGTAACAAAAAATGTACAGATAGACAGACGAAATGCTGAACGGTTGAGTTGAGATAGGACATTGCTTTTCTCAATCAACAAGGGACAGTAGGATATTTGGTCACAATTATGCAATTAGGAACTAAATTCCAATGTGCCTTTTTTGGGATACAATTATTTTCCTAAATCAAAGCAGAAAAAAAAAATCAAATGCTGCATTGTTCTAAAATTCACTATTGCATTGCAAGTAGTATGTTGAACAAGTAGTGAAGCCAGCTCAGTTAGGGATGACAAATCACTCTCTCTCAGCCACAGTTTAGAATAGTGAATCTGAGATTCAAAAATGACAGTTGGTTAACTGTGACCCTATATACTATTGATTTTCCCAAGATGGCAAAATTTGAAGCAGACAGAAACTACAGTAAATCACTGTTTATACATCTTTCAAGGGACTGACCTAAAACAACGTACAAATGAAAAGACGTGCAACAGAAATTCCAATAAACAACTTTGAACAATACAAAATTAATGCTACTGATGCAAATTCATTAAAAAGTAACAAGTTTAGAGTTTTTTAAGATAGTACTAGTATATTACTACATATTACTGACAAAAATAATGGAATTCTGAAATTAAACATTTATTATAAAAGTGAGAAAAATAGTAACTTCATCGCCTACCTTGAGAACTAATTATACATTTATTTTATATGATTTATGTACATGCAGGTAGGCCTTTATTTGGAAATTGCAGGGAAGAAAAGGGTGTTGCTCCCCTGCTTTCTAGGAAAAGTTTCAACCTTAATAGGAACATAAGAAGGACGGAGGTAGAGAATTTGCGAATTTAGAAGGGGGGGGGGGGGACAATTATAACCAAAGCTTCGCTTCGTATAAAGCAAGTACTTTATAATTAGAATGAATACAAATGAATCGGGACTGAGATGAAACGACATATAAATGTAAATGACATATAAATGAGAAATGTATAAATAGTGCTTCACTGAAATTGAATTTTATACTTTTCTACTATTGGCTGAAAAACTAGTAAGTATGAATACCTCCTCTTCTTACAAAATATCTAACTAAATTCCACCTTTGAATTACAGATATTCGACTATGGAGGTTCCACAGTGCAAATTTCATGTATAATCAAAAGAATAGGTAAATGCTTGACAGCAAAATTAAAAGCAAAAATCTAACTCTCGAAAATTGTGTTTCTTTGGATTATAAGAGAAACAGATCGCATCTTGATGGTTCTTGCATTTTTTAAAATTTCATTCACGAGTAAAGCATTCCTGCATAAATTAAATCTTTCGTAGACACAAAAAAGGGCAAAAAGTGTGTTCTTTGTAAAGATAAAAAATTAAGAATGTTCAGTGGTAACCTAAAACCCACTCGTCCTTCTGAAAACTTGGCAATGTACATGACAAAATGATACACTGACTGTGAAAAAACTGATTCAGTCATTTAGATTATAATCGGAATTGATCATAGATTTAAACAAAATACTTGATCAGAGATAATGCATAAAATTGCTGTTATAAACCAGCGAGAGTGGTCTCCCCATAACTTTCTCGTATGCTCCTTAACATATGTAGAGAAAAAAATAAGCAAAAAGGCACTAAAACGAACAAGCGTCCCTAATGCAGTGGAGAAAAAAAAAAGCGAAACATCACGGTCCTCAGCAAAAGAGCATGGGTACAATTTGGCAGTGAGCCAAGATCAGTCGTTCTTTTTTGCGCAGAATATTGAAGACAGCAAAAATGCAAATTGAACGCCTTTTTTTAAACCGATTCACATAAAAATTGGACACAAATCTACAATTAAGGTTAGAAGACCACGTGCAAAATTTTATTTATCTAAGTAATTTTGTTAAGAAGTTATTGTGATCAAAATTATGCAATTATACAGACACTCAACCCTTCGACAGATTTGGCCCAAACTTTTATATGGATCTACATTTCTGATGATAAAACTGTGTACAAAATTTGATATATTTAGCTATTCAAGTTTTTGAGTTATAGTGTTCACATGAACGTGGACAGACAGACTTCCCTTAGACGGATTTTGTCCAAAATTTGATAGAAACCTACAAATTATATGTTGAGATCACATACCAGATTTCATCCCCGTAGCTCTAATAATTTTAGAGTTATCATGTTCACAGACAGACATAATTCCGAAATTGTGTTTTTCGGACTCAGGGAGGTATAAAATGAGGAGATTCGTCAAAATCTCGAGTTTGAATTTTTTGACAATTACAATCTCTTTGTATACTTCATATACGAGAAAGTAAAAAGGGCAAACTTCAAAGAGTACTTATATATAATTATCTAAATTGGAACTCTGTCATTTACAGAGTTTTGTACAATTTATGATTCTAAATTAAGCCTCAGAAAATATTAATTTTATAACAGAAGCCAGCAAATTCCCATTTTTGTTTTTGCTAACAATTTGAAAACATGCTTATTTAATTCATATACTTAATTTATAAAATTAATTATTGCTCACATAATAATGTACTTAGCTCAAATATCTTTAGCAAATTTTATGATTTAGAGAAATTAATTTGAACATAAATTGGTATCATACTTTGAAATATACAATAGTATGTATTTCAAACCCTATAATTATTTCAAATGTAAGCGAATACTAAACAAAGAAGGAACAAACTGTATAAAACAAATTTTTATTAACAATAAATATTGTAGTACTATGCATTACACTATTGAAGGCATTATATCGAAGATAACAATTTGGCATTTGATATGCAGCAAAATCGATGCAATATGACTTAGAGCTCATTTAGAATACTTAGAATAAATTTCGCATTAAGAAATTATTAATGAAATGTGGAAAAGAAATAACTAATGTAATAAAGATAACAGTTTGATTATAACAATTATTATCTAATTACAAAAATTTTAAGTTAAAGGCACTAATAATAAATTAAGATCTTGGATATCAATATACTTAATTAAAAATCAAAGTAAAGTTTAAGTTATGGCACTAATAATGCCAAATCTTTCATAAAAAAACATCTAAAATAACAATATAACCATTATTTTCATACAAATGAAAAAAATACATTTTTTGGTAAGTGAGATTAAAATATTGAAGGAAATTATTTAAAACAGGTAATCATATATTAATTTATAAATTCTGGAATGGCATATAACATGTTTGATATAGTTGAATATACACAATATTTTGATTAAATAAATCTGTACCAAAAACATTCACAAAAACAATATGATGAAATCTCCAAAATTACACAAAGTGTTTGCTAAAATTAAACTTATAAAACACTGCTACTACAACATAAGTGTACATACTGCTGTTTTGAGCATATTATAAACAAGATTTTAAGATTCATAATTTCAACAGAAGCATGAAAACTATTCAAATTTTATTTTCAAATTGTTATTTGTGTTCAATGAATTTTAAAATATATTTGCTAACAAAATAAAATTCCACAAAAAAATTTTTTTAAGTGCTGAAGCGATACAACTCTTCATACATTTTACAAACAACATAAATAAGTCAATGAAATTAGAACTCAATGTGAGATTTATTACATTTGAATTAACAGATATATTTTTAATGATTAAGAATCAAAATACACAAAGAAAATCCAATAATACAATTTTGTTAGCCTTTAGATCCAAAACTTCTGATAAGTTGTACATTTATAAAAAATGTTTCAATTAATATAGAAACTTTTTATGTCAACCTCGGAACAACAAATTATTATAAAGCTTTAACAGCTCTCGTTTCTTAAAAAATTATCTTTTATTGAATATAACTCAGCCAGAGGATCCTAAAAGGCTGAAAATTATTCTGTAGTAATAACTTCTAAATTTAATTTAAAAATTTAAATTTTAGTGTCGCACATTTTTTAACCCTTAACAGTTTTGTACATACTCCATAAGTGCACCGAATTATTGCATTTTTAGTCTTATAAATTAAAATTCAATCATTAATTAGCTTTATAATTTAACACAAAAATTATGTAGAATCCATAAGCATATCAAGTATTCTATGGCCTCTCAGATGAAGGAAAACGACAACCCCTTTCCAAAACAGAAGGGGTCATCTTCTTAGATAGCAAAGAAAATGCGACTCTTAAGGAGTGAAAGGCGTGCATGCAATAACATACTTTTTAATAAATTGTTACAAATTTTCTCTCTTTCCCTGTTGTTTATCAATTCCCTGATTCTTGTTCCGATGCTTTGATAAGAATACTAGTAATTTTCAATTAATTATCCATGCTAAAATAATCGTAGCAATGGCGTACATTCGAATAAATCATCATTCAAAATTTATCTTCTTGCTTTTACACGTGACATAAGCATAATATTCCAGAATATCTTTCACTATTTTGTTATGATAACTTAAGCAGGAAACTCAATATCTGTAACCAGTCTTCTTGAGACTAAAAATTTGTATCATAATTCATGTATTTTAAAAGCAGTAGTAAGCAAGGGTAAAGGGCACATGGGACATGACATTTTTGCTTCATATCAAAAATGTAATAAATACAAGAATATTTTATTTTTGCACCCACATTCCTGATGGTCCACTTTTGTTCTCACTTTTTTCAAAAAAACATGCTAGTAAGATTTGAATATATTAACATTTATTTAACTTCAGCTTGTGCAATCTTTGACAGTAAGTAAAACATCATTTTTCACCACAATCACATATATTATCTATAAGCATACTGCTGTGAAAATAAATACACACTGATAAATAGGCTGCTTGCATTACTTATCTTAGTATTGTTCATGATTTAACTAAATTAAAGTAGACGTAAAAAGTATTTATGAATGTAAATTTTGATTTTAAACAATTAACAAATTACTTAATTACAACAATATAAAAATAACAGAAGCTCTTCTTGGTTCCAGTTTGATAGCAGATAGATAAATTGCAGGTCTACTTTCTCAGTCGTATTACTGCATAAACCACAAGACCGGCCAACACCACGCTCACAGGAATCAGAAGTCCTAACCGGGAGCTGAAGAATCATGCCATCAATAATTACTGAAGTACACACCTGACAACACATAGATAACACTCAAAGAATTAAATGAAAGGTTTCACTTTACTTTTATCCAAGTGCATTCTATTTAATTTGAAGTGCTCCAGCATAAAATGTAACGTTAAAATATTAGGTTTTCCCTACAATTATATAACACTTAAAATGTACATTGAAATTCATTAAAACTGAATAGTTCCAAAGATAGTGCATTTTTACTTCAACAGAACTATTACAGACACTCCAACATTTACAAACAAGAATTAGATTTTGAAATATGGAATGACGATGTGATCGCCCCAAAATCATACTGTAACAGTCTATTTTCAACTTGAAGACACTAATCTATTTGTACACAGGGTCATTAAAAACAATTACACCAATTACAAATAACTGTAACTTTCTTGTAAACAACAGAAGGAAGAAAAATAATTGAACACAAAACGGAAGGAATCTTAGTGTACCTAATAACCATCCTACGGGACTTCCCTTGGTCACACGGTGAACATCCATGTAGAAGACCATTTCACAACAGACCCTGCAAAGCATGTTTATCGCCATTGATCCACATTCAATAGCCACATGCATATTCCGTATGTGGCTATCTAAATCTTACAAAATTACAAAGATGGATTCCAAAAAAAAAAGTTATAAGGGTAATGAAGAATTATTTATTAACAATAGACAAAAAATACAAAAAAAGAATTAAGAGGCAAACTTACTAATCACTTCCCCCACATAATCACCAAATCTATTTAGGCATTTATCTGAACGCAGGACCAACTTCTTGAACCCAGCTTTGTAGAAATCACATCCCTGCCCACTGAGCCAGTTCTCAGCAGCTGTTTTTACATCACTGTCTGAAGAGAACCTTGTTCCAGATAAGTGTTCCTTCAATTTCGTAAAAAAAAAAATGGAATAGTCACTTCATGCCAAATCCAGGTTGTGTGGGGGGTCCATATTTCCCACTAGAACTTTTGGAGAAATTCTTGAGTTTTGCAAGTAATATGGGACCTGGCATTGTCATGCAGGAGGATGACACACATTTGCATTGGATGGCTTCATGTAACCTTATCAAAGTGGCACAAGCGAGATCTCTTTTCTAAATGTCTTGTCATTTCAATTGGTCTGACGCATCTACACTACCTACCCACACACAACCGCAAGACAACTAGCACCATCTGTCTCTACTCTGGGGAAAAAATATTCCCTCCACAATAATTACTTTTCAAATGCTGCTTCTTCTGCTTGTAATCTTTTTTTTTATACATCCTCGTACTTCTTATGCCTTCATTTCATTGGCTTTAAGCTTATTATGTATAGTGTTCAAATTTTTCTACTTCTAGTTGCTTGCAAGGAAGTTATAACCATTTGTAACAGGTGCAATTGTTTTGAATAACCTTATATATTAAAGACTAGCTGTTACCCGCGACTTCGTGCGCGTAGAATTTGAATTATTCTTTTTTTAATTCACGAATGTAAATGTTTTGTTGCATTTTGAAAGGGGAAAGTAAAAGTTCTGACGGTTGATAATACTTAATTGGACAGCTGACAGGAGTGTACTGTACATGTACGCTGATATAGGTATGTAAATTGTTTATCTATGCTAATATACTTTTGTGTACCACATTATTTGCACGGATGTAGAGGTTGTGTGAGCTGTACACACGTGAACAGGCCACATATAGTTGCCCATGTGAAAAATATGGTTTTTTCAAATGTACGCCTGCCACTTTCAGTGTCTGGCCCTGAGCCTCGCAAATGATATTTTTAATGGGACCTTTTGAACTGAGATGATAAATTCTTCGGTGTTATCGGAAGGCGTGGAATTAAAACACTCTCTCTTCTCTCTATATCAGTCATAACAGTAGCTTTCACGACGTTTGTACCTAGGTGTGTAATTTGTAACCGTGTGCCATTGCGCAGTCTCGCCATATCGAGGTTGCGTATTAGTAGTACTGGCACACCAACTTTCAATCTCGGCTTGTCGGAAGGTGCCCCTGACAATTCTAAGATCTTGAAGAGCTCTACAGAATATGATGCTAATTGTTAATGCCCATTACCGTATCTACAGAAGGATATTCTGTAATATCTCACTGTGAAAATTAAACAAAACATCGAGAGAATAATTCACTAACGTCATTGGATCACTGTGTAACCGTATTAAAAGCTGTAAATGCTACCACAACAGGAAACCGGAAGTGTAAAGTCTTCTTTGTTGTTTATGGTCAAAGAAA
Organism: Araneus ventricosus; assembly: GCA_013235015.1. Taxonomy (NCBI): domain Eukaryota; kingdom Metazoa; phylum Arthropoda; class Arachnida; order Araneae; family Araneidae; genus Araneus; species Araneus ventricosus. The sequence continues at coordinate 3,556 of BGPR01012897.1, read as the reverse complement.
GCAATATTTTCTTATATTAACTTTAACACTGGCAAAAGCCCGCACGCGAAACAGTAATTTGGCTTGAATTTATTTCTATAAGAATAAAAAGTATTGTTAGAAATTACGTTAAAAAAATATTTTTAAACTTTTATAGCAATCAGAGAAAACATTTCATCTCAATGGAATTAATAGCATTTAAGATCATTTTCTGGTCTTTGAAATGGCATAAAAATAATTGTTGTCTAATAAATATGTCAGAAGTTATTGGCGAAAAACGTCTAAGCAATAGGCTTAAAAGCGGCTAATGCTCGTTATTTAATTAAATATCTTAAGAAACTAATTAACTCTGAAAGTTGAAAATAGCACGTTTGACCTAAAATATGCTCTAGAATGCCGTGTGTAAATTTCATGTCGCTACCGTTCACCGTTTAGGAGGAGTTCTTGTGATCGACCGACAGACAGACAGATGCATGTAATTTCTGCCTTATTTTATAGATATTTATAAACATAAGCAAAATTTTCAGAAATAAAGATAAATTAGTTCAAAGTCTAACTGTTTCCTAGCAGCGGAGTAGGTATAAATTTGCGTTATTTCAAAATCGTCTGCACGTAAAAAATTATTAAACTTTAAAAAATGAATAAAAATTGAAGGATAAATGTCACAGAAATAAAATTAATGTCATTGAAAAGGTAAAACTTTGATCTTTAAGATGGTATAAAAATCATTTTTATTGAACAATTTGTTTCGAAGTTACAACGGAAAAAAGGATCACGTGCTAGTTGATTTTAAATATAATTTATTCCACATGTTTTCGCATTTCTGAAGGATCACGTGACAGTTGACTGAAAAATAAAATAATCTTCATCGAGAATCGCTGAGTCAATGGGCTTTGTTAATTATTTAATTGTTGTCTGTAGTCAAAAATAATTAATTTAACGTGACAGACAGACACACTTTCGCATTTATTATATTATTAAGGACTAGCTGTTACCCGCGACTTCGTGCGAGAAGAATTTGAATTATTCTTTTTGTTAATTCACGAATGTAAATGTTTTGTTGCATTTTGAAAGGGGAAAGGAAAAGTTCTGACGGTTGATAATACTTAATTGGACGGCTTACAGCAGTGTACTGTACATGTATGCTGATATAGTTATGTAAATTGTTTATCTATGATAATATACTTTTGTATACCACGTTATTTGCACGGATGTAGAGGTTGTGTGGGCTGTACACACGTGAACAGGCCACATATAGTTGCCCATGGGAAAAATATGGTTTTTCCAAATGTATGCCTGCCACTTTCAGTGTCTGGCCCTGAGCCTCGCAAATGATATTTTTACAGGGATTTGTTACCTTTTGAACTGAGATGATAAATCCTTCGGTATTATGGGAAGGCGTGGAATTAAAACACTATATCTTCTCCCTATATCAGTCATAACAGTAGCTTTCACGACGTTTGTACCTAGGTGTGTAATTTTTAACCGTGTGCCATTGCGCAGTCTCGTATATCGAGGTTACGTATTAGGAGTACTGGCACACCGACTATCATTCTAGGCTTGTCGGAAGGTGCCCCTGACAATTCTAAGATCTTGAAGAGCTCTACAGAATATAATGCTCTTTGTTAATGCCCATTACCGTATCTACAGAAGGATATTCTGTAATATCTCACTGTGAAAATTAAACAAAACATCGAGAGAATAATTCACTAACGTCATTGGATCAATGTTTAACCTTATTAAAAGCTGTAAATGCTACCACAACAGGAAACCGGAAGTGTAAAGTCTGCTTTGTTGTTTATAGTCAAAGAAAGCAATATTTTCTTATATTAATTTTAACACTGGCAAAATCCCGTGCGCGAAACAGTAATTTGGCTTGAATTTATTTCTATAAGAATAAAAAGTATTGTTAGAAATTACGTTAAAAAATATTTTTAAACCTTTATCGCAATCGGAGAAAATATTTCATCGCAATGGTATTAATAGCATTAAAAAGATCATTTTCTGGTCTTTAAAATGGCATAAAAATAATTGTTGTCTAATAAAGATTTCAGAAGTTATTGGCAAAAAACGTCTAAGCATTAGGCATAAAAGTGGCTAATGTTCGTTATTTAATTAGATATCTTAAGAACTAATTAACTCTGAAAGTTGAAAATAACACCTTTGAGCTAAAAATACGCTCTAGAATGCCGTGTGTAAATTTCACGTCCCTACCATTCACCGTTTAGGAGGAGTTCTTGTGACCGACCGACCGACAGACAGACAAATACATGTAAATCCTGCCTTATTTTATGGATACTTATAAATATAAGCAAAATTTTCAGAAATAAAGGCAAATTAGTTCAAAGGCTAACCATTTCCTAGCAAATGAGTAGCTATAAATTTGCGTTATTTCAAAATCGTCTGCACGTAAAATTTAAAAAAATTAATAAAAATTGAATGAAAAATGTCACAGAAATAAAATTGGTATCATTGAAAAGGTAAAATTTTTATCTTTAAGATGGTATAAATATAATTCGTATCGGACAATTTTTTCCGAAGTTACAGCGGAAAAAAGGATTACGTGATAGTTGATTTTAAAAATAATTTATTCCACATGTTTTCGCATTCCTGAAGTGTCACGTGACAGTTTATTGAAAAATAAAAATCTTCATCGCGAATCGCGGAGTCAATGGGCTTTCTTTGTTAAAAATTTTTTAATGTGTAGTCAAAAATAATTAATTTAACGTGATTTCACCTAGCCTATGTCCGTTCTTGGGTTTGAAGCTACAACTCTGCCAATTTTCATCCAAATCGGTTTGGTAGTTTGGTCGTGAAAGCTTAACAAACAGACAGACAGACAGACACACTTTCGCATTTATTATATTATTAAGGATACATCTTGAAGCTATATAAAGGCTACCTGATGACTGACCATAAGGATGGCCCTCACCATGCTAAATAACATTTAGTCAGATCATGAGGATGGCACAAGCTGTCACCCAACTCTCCAAACAGCACTCAACATCAATGTATCTGTGCCTTACTGATACAATGCATTCAGCTGTATCCTGTGATATTCTAAAGGTCTTAGTTTCTACAAAAAAAACAACATACCCCTCTGCCTACACACACAAATTCACAGCCATGAGATTATGATTAGAACAGGGTTGGAGGCTTGTAATGTTCATTAGTTATCAATTAATAGTGTTAAAAAAATGAATGAAAATACATAAGAATGTAATTGGAAGTTGTTAATTAAAATTCAAAAAATTACTCATCACTGCTAATGTAAAAGTTAATAAATACAGTATTGGAAGGCTGAAAAATATGCACTAAGAAGTATCTGTTTGCAACTGTCACATTAATCATTTTGTTATGGCAGAGACATGGCGCATGGAATGCTGAAAGTAATAAAATTTGTCATGCCAAAAGGGAAAAAAAGCTCGAATGAGAGCATGATATCAAAACTGTCATAACCAATCAAAAAACTATTTTCACCGAATGCAATGCCAGCAATACAAAAACACACAACTCTAATAATTTTAATTTAAAAAGAATAATTTTGATCATACTTTAATGAAAAAAGATTATTAAA
>BGPR01012896.1:27251-43358 GCA_013235015.1 Araneus ventricosus | reverse complement strand
CCGGAAATGCGCTCATATGACTCATTGCCTGACACCCACTTTCAGGTGCAAAATCGTCCAAAAGTGGTAGTCTCGGAATCCGTTACTGAGGAGTACAGTCAGTGAGAAAATCCAAAATTATGCGAGTAATAGAATTTACCTACATTAAGGAAGACGGCACACAAATTCGTATTTTGAAAAGGTACTGATTTGAGAGGTGATAATCAGACAACAGGTGACTTTGTTCTGCTCCTCAATTATTTTATTACGTAACTTTTTTACTTTCTCGTATACGAAGTATACAAAGAGAAAGTATTGTAATAGTCAAAAAATTCGAACTCGAAATTTTGACAATCTCCGCGTTTTAGACCTCCCTGAGACCGAAAAACACAATTTTAGAATTATGTCTGTCTCTGAACACGAGAACTCGGAAACTACTAGAGCTACGAGGATGAAATTTGGTATGTGATCTTGACACATAATTTGTAGGTTTCTATCAAATTTTGTCAAAATCCGTCTACGGGGAGTCCGTCTGTCCGCGTCCATATGAACACTGTAGCTCAAAATCTTGAATATCTAGATGGACACTATCCTGACAATGGACTCGTCTCCGGGACCAGGGCGAGGTGTCCCGTAATCAAGAAGCCAGATGGATAAAATTTGGTACACAGTTTTATCATCATGAATGTAGGTCCGTATAAAAGTTTGGACCAAATCCGTCGAAGGGTTGACTGTCTGTTGGTCTGTATAATCGCATATTTTTAATCGCAATTACTTCTTATCAAAATTACTTAGATAAATGAAATTCGGTATGCGGCCTTCTTACCTTAATTGTAGATTTGTGTCCAATTTCTGTGTCAATCGGTTAAAAAAAGGCGTTCAAATTGCATAATTAATTTTTCTAATCCTGTTCTCCATGCGCATGCGTACTGGTAGCAATCTCTGTGCACGCGGAAACTATGGAGAGAATTACGTCACTTTGTTTTTGAGCCGGCAAGAGTGGAACTAGCAGTGCTGTTTGAATTTGCTTCTTTGCCTAAACATTTTACAATCACTATAATCTAGAATGAAAAACCTTCTGATAGTCATTGGATTCTGGGTTAAAGTAGGTTCGAATTTTTTTATCCACGCGGGGGGAGGGGAAACAGCACCTTTTTGGGGAAGTGTACGAGAAAGTTTAGGGAGACCACTCCCTCTGGTTTCGTTGGGGAATACTCTCAAATTCCTGGTTACTCTTTTGATATGGCGCCAAATTACTCTAGCCGAAGGAGCTCAAATTTGTTAAGACGGCCCTGACAGTAACTATAACTGTTGCATATACAGACGCATGGGGTCGGCTTTGGTGTCTGTCTGTGAATACAATGACTCACAAACGCAACACTCTAGACGGATGAAATTTGGTGGGCAGACTTTCCACCAAAACTGTAGATTTCAATCGAATTTTGGACCAACTCCGTCCACGTGAACTTAGTCTGACTATCCGCACGCTTTCATATAACGTTCATTCAGCTCAAAGAACAGCGAGCTAGTTAGATGTGATTTTATAACTAAAATAATGGATCTATACCGAATTTTGGACAAAATTCGGCAACAGGATGACCCTTTGCAAACCTGTCTATCCGTGCATATGTGAACGCGATGATTCAAAAACACACAAACTATAAAGGTTAATTTTGGTGAATGATCTCATAGAGCTATATGTAAACATACCTCTTATTCAGACCTCTATGAATGATCTTTTTACCAGAATTGTAGATATGTATCTAATTTTGGATGAAATCTGTCAAAGCAGATCCGAAACAGCAAAGATTTTTAATAGATTTTTTAACAAAGGTTTTTTTTTAATACTCACCGCATTTCAAATTCGGGCAGAAATCTGTACATGTATATGTGTCCATAATTGCGCAATTCTTCTGCAAATTCTGGAGCCAATTCATGGTGGAGGTGCGAAGGAATATATCGGAGACTGTTTCTGAGAGCCAACTAAAAATTATAAAACATTCTTATTGATGACTAATGTTTTATTTTGCAGGAAGAGCAATGGAAATAAAAAACAGAAAGTTGATAATTTATGAATTTTTCAAAGGTAATGAATTTCTATTATAATGATGAAAATTAGAAAAGCTAAATAATAAATAAATATTCTCAACAATAAATTCTAAGCAATAAATGTTCTCAACAATAACTGGATTTTCTCTTCGCCCAATGACTGAAGAGTCAGCTTCTTACCGAATACTTAGTTAACGGACATCTTCAAACTTTAACGATATGTCTGGAAATGTCATTTGAGCATTAGAATTCTTCTTTTTTTCGATTTTCACAACTAAAAGATATTGTGAAAGCACGAAATATAAGTTTTCTAACACACTTTTAGATTTCTGGTATGTGATCTTTGCACACATTTTGTAGGTTTCTTTCAAATTTTGGACAAAGTCCATCTACGGGAAGCCCGTCTGTCCACGTTCATGTGAACACTATAACTCAGAAACTTATATAACCTGAATAGCTAGATGGATAAAATTTGGTACACTGTTTTATCGTCATGAATGTAGGTCCGTATAAAATTTTGGGCCAAATCCGTTAACGGGCTGACTGTCTGTCGGTCTGTATAATAGCATACTTGTTCAACTCCATGCGCATGCGTAAATGCCTGTGCAAAGAAGGGATACTCCGAAAACATGGCAGTTTGTCAAAAACCAATTCTGGCGGCGAGATTTTGTAAGGAAGCAAACATTTAGGGCGTCTCCTTTTACTTGCGTATTGGAAGCAATCTCTGCTCATGCGCAAGCTATTCTCCTGTTTTCTTCTCCGCACGCGGAACTTGCATTGCTAGAGTTTGATAAAAAAAAATAAATATTGCGAAGTTTTAATACATACGTATCTTTTTGAATATGATTCTTCACCTCAATATTTTACTATCACTATAATCAACAATGAAAACCTTCTGATAGTCATTGCATTCTGGGTTACAGTTGGTTCGAACTTTTTATCAACGCAGGGGGAAGGGAAATGACAAATGTTTGAAAAGTATACGAGAAAGTTTAGGGGAGGCCACTCCCGCTGGTTAAATTACGTCTTCACTCGATGCCAAATTCTGATCATTTCATCTGCCTTTCGCTTTCATTTCGGTGATTTATAGTCAGTCACAAAGAAATATTTTCTCGAAAAGAGTTGCATATTTAGTTTACGGTAAGTTTGTAATTGATAATACATTTTTTTCTGTTAGTGGATTTTGCATTATTTTCACTTGGACAAAACGAAAGTAATTGTTATTAACAAAACGAAAGTTAGTGCCAATTGATTCATCAGTTTTGTGTTTCATGCTTTTTTTTATTATTTTTGAGCACTCTGGTGATATGCATGAGATTTTCTTTTACAACTTTTTTCTCCAACTGTGCTCGAGACGCTTCATGCGTTTTACTGCCTTCTCCGCATGTGTTTAGGAGTATACGAGAAAGTTTAGGGGAGACCACTCCCGCTGGTTTGCTGTTCAATTTGGCCTTGCGCTTTGACATTTAGCTCAAATATTAAAATGTAATGATATTAAAATGCTTTATTTCGAAAGCAGGCATAGAGAAAGGTAAATCAACTTCGGCATGAATTGCAATTTCCATTAAATTCACATTTTTTAGTTTAATCAAACAATAAAGGTAAAATTTTAAATACTGAAAAACAGCCAGGAAAATCAATACTCCCGATGAACAAGCTGCTCAGCAAAGTCGGTTAGTTAGTAATATATGAAAAATATAAAAAGAGGCTATCATAGACAGAATAATGGTTTATAAACTAAATTTGCTGACGTGGCAGATCAATATATTCATATATGTTGCCATGCCCATCTCTCGAATTTGGTATTAACTGAAACAGTAAAATGTTGTGAAGTTTCATCTTTCAGTTTGCTTTAGAATTTAGCAATTTTTGTAAAAACTTTATTTTCAGTTTGGTTTCCAAATTAACTCTACGCTCGGTATACTCCCACCAAAAATGAATAAAAATTTAATGATAAAGCTGCATTTCTATCTTATTCTGCCAATAATACGTAGAGAAGAGTTGCCGAATTTATCAAAACTTCAAATTCTATTAAACATTTCGGCCGTAAAATACGTTAATTATGTTGCAAAGATGTAAATGTAGTGTATGAAATTGTTTTAAAATAAGTAACAAAATATTTTATTATATCCTCAGATAGGGAAATTTTGGCTACAAATTACAATAAAGATAAGGTTAGAATTTTTTTTTGGGGGGGGAGTCAAAAAATTGCTTTGATCGGACCACAAGCAGTTGTCTTAATTGAACTGTTTTAATCAGTGGAACAATTATCTTGAACTGAAGGAACAGCACAGAAAGTTGTTATCTCTAGTAAAAATTGGCCTTGAATGAAAGCTCAGTATCTTATTTTTTTAAAAACGTGCTGTTGATTTTGGTGCCAAATATAGCAGAGATGTTGATACAGGGAAGTTAGTTAACGGAATAGCTGCTCCAGGTGAAAAACATTGGCACAGCTTCCCATTTGGATATTTTGAAAGTTATTTCAAAGCACGGGTTCAGAGATGCTTAGCCCAACATCGAAATAGCTTTGCGGATATTTATGACAGTGCCAGTGTGTGTAGCGCAGCTTCAATAAATGAAAGATAATTAAAAACTACTTAACCCATCAACGGTTGTACCCGTATGCCAAACGTGCATCGAATTATCGTATTTTTAGCCTCATATGCTAAAATTCAATTGTTAATTTGTTTTATGATTTGACACAAAAATTACATAGAGTCCATAAGCATCTCAAGTATTTTATGCCTTCTTAGATGGTTGAAAAAGACGGACCCTTTCCGAAACAGAAGGGGTCATCTTATTAGATAGCGAAGAAAATGAAACTGCTAAGGTGTTAATGTCCATATGGCTGAAAGCTGACTAACAAATTTTACTATCTTGTCGATAATATACGACAAAGTATCAAAACTTGACTTCAATGACGTAATCATAATCAATGAGTTCATTTCGCTCAAAGCGAGGAAATTAAAATTATAATTTAGACACCATGCCTGAGAAGAGATGTTTCCCACTAGCAGTCATAAACAATTTATACCTTGTTAACTAAATGTTATAATGAACTCAGCATTTGAATTTTTAAGGGGACATACGACTGTTAAACCTCGAAAATTTTCGATTTTATATATATATATATATATATATATATATATATATATATATATATATATATATATATATATATATTAATGTAAATCGAAATATAACTTATCATATATGATCGTGCAGAAACAAAGTAAACAAAACATATCAAGAAGCAAATATATATATATAACGTATTCGTGGTTGTAGTCTTTGAAAATAAACAGGCCGATCAAATAACTACCTCTTATTTTATTATCAATAAGAGAGTGGTGGATATACGTCCATCTCCGTTTAGGTTACAAGCGAAAGTCAACAACAATATCCCTGTATTCTCTCAGCTAAGGGAATAACATATTGACACGTGATCAAAGTGAAGGGAATATTGGGTATTTTTAATAAGTTACGTAGGCGTTTCAGAGAAAAAGTCTGGTGCCAAAGAGACGCCGTCATGATTTTCTGTGGACACGTGAAAGCGATTAAATATTCTTTTAGTAATAAATATGCCAAAATGAGAGATTTAATATACCTCCAGTGCGGGAAAAGAACGAAACTGGAGTTTTAGAAAGTGATTTTGGAATACATTAAGATTTTAAAATATATAATATTAGAATTTGGAATAAAATTAAGTGAGATTATTATATATATATATAACTTGTTATATATGAATATACAAAACGAAGCAAACAATACATATAAAAATTCAATTCAAAAACTAAAAATTTATTAATTAAACAAAATGACCAAATCTAAAAAACTGAAAATACTATAGATACTAAGAGCAAAGGGTAAGTTTAAACATGTAAATGAACTCCGTTGCAATCAAAACTATTAAAAAAAGGCATTCCAAATATTTGGAGTTTTCAACAATTAAATTAGTATCTTGGCTGTGGACAAGCTTAGCGTATATATATATATATATATAATCCTCCAACTATAGAATTATTTAAATAACTATTTACATACAACGTTTGCATCAAATAGGTCTTGCATATCCGAAAGAGTTCATAGTGGAGTGTTTGCATACATTCCATTTATCCACCATCGTTTCGCTTGGCGACTTTTTGTCGAATGTCTATTTCGACGAACACCGATTTCAGTGATGTATTGCCAACGAAAGACTAAATTGCTCCTGAAATAAAACACTGATATGGTTTATGGTAGGCTCATTCAAAAGCTGATAGAATGGACAAGGTTTTGGTAAATTTGACATATTCTAGCTTGAACGGTGTTTGCGGTATTCAATGTTAAAGATTTTGGCGAGAATTAGATTTTGCTTTTCGCCAACGTTTCGTCGCTTGTACCTCGGCTTTAAATTCAGTTATTTTGATAAAAATGGTGTCATCTTAAAGGATTTTAACTGCTCTTTCAGAATATGTTCTTATTTTGCTAGTACGTCTGCCAGAAACTTTTTGAATTTGGATTTTTTCACGATTTTTAGTAAAATCATTGTAACCGCCATAACTTGCAAACGGACAGGGTTGCTATAGTGTTTTATGATCCCCATGGGCTCTTCTATCATCCTCTTTCGTTTAAAAGTATAGGTCAAACTCACCCTGTATATACGAATACAAACGCAATGTTATCTATGTATTTAAAATAATTGGCAAAATCAGAGGACCAGTCTGCCAGCCTGAACCACTGGACCGATTTCGACAATTTTTATGTCATATGAAAGTTTTTGATCCCTAGATACGTCATCAAGGGTCGCCTGCCCCCACCATTCTCCATTTTCGTTATAAGTCCCAAAAACACTGCTTTACACTCTCTATGAGAAAAAGACTTTTAGACAGTCTCCTATCCCCAACCACTGGACCGATTTCGATAATATGAAAGCTTATTACCCTTCCGATGTCATCAATGGTCGCCTGTCCCCCACCACTCTCTATTTTCAAGAGAAATCGAAAAAACACTACTTCACTTTACTTTCTATGGGGAAAAACATGCAGAAAGTCCCCCAACCCCAACCTCAGGCCCGATTTCGACAATTTGTATTTCATATGAAAGTTTATAACTCCTAGATATGTCATAAATGGGCGTCTGACACCCATAACCCTCCATTTTCGAGTATGTCGTTAAATAAAACTTCGGCACAGTCCCTCAGCCTCTACAACCGCCAATTTAATTCTCCAAGTTGTAAGCAAAGCTATAGGCTATTAATATTAAGGGCAAACAGCTGGTCGTCGAAGGCGACTAGAAATGCCATCAATGGTCACCTGCCTCCCTCCCCACCCTCCACTTTAGAGCGAAATCTAAAAGAAAAAACACTACTTCGCTTTACATTCTCTAAGGGAAAACCCTTGACAGAATCCACTCGGTCCCCATCGCCAAAATATTTACTATAGACTTAGTGACCTTTGTGTGAACGACGGCGATATTATTTATATCAATTTTCTGAGTGAAATCTGAAATTAAAGTTCATAGTTATCCTGCACCATTGCATACTGACATCTCTAACCAAACAAAAGAGAAAGAGATTAATTTAAAACAAATCTCTACAATATATTCCAACGAGATGCGAGTACAGCTTCTGGCACACACTCGATTTCCCACGGAAGCAAAGAAAAAAAAAAGGAGAAATGACAAACCTATATGGTAAGCCGATCCGACTCTGCTGCGACGATGTTACACAACTCATACTCATGTTACCTAAATATGCGTGTGAAAACGGTACAACATTGCGCAACGTCTATGTACCGTTGGGATAATAGTATTTAAACTTAGCCAAGTGAATATTTACATACATGACTACAAAAGAAAGTACAGTATAGCAACGTCTATACTTTTCTTATTTTTACGTCCTTCGTTACCATTTTGTGCGCACCTATTTGGTAATTTTCAAAATCCATGAAAAGTAGAATTGAGACGACATGAAAATTGTCTCTGCGAAATGTCAAATTAAACAACAAAAGAATCCTTTCTCCAATGCTGAAAGTATATCTGGGATCAATTAAATTACACTAAAGCCGCTTTATACGTTTCTCATGTATGCCGTTTCATCAGCCCTGAGCCTGTCTGTGTTAGTAATGATAAAATGCTTCTGTTTATACGAGCAAAGCTTCAGTTATACGTCGTTTACCTCGTTCTAAAATGTAAAAATTTCCTCTATTCTTTAGCAAAATGATAAAGATATCATGACTTGAAATCATTCACAATTGAGGAATTAATAGAAGAAATTCTATGTACTTAAAAGTGTAGTCATTCTACCTTTCTTTAAAGATGAATAGGACACCATTGAAAAACTTCAGTACATGGTATGCTCTCTATTATTCAGTGGATTATCCAGTTTTGACGTATCCGTGCTCTACCTAGACTTCACAAAAAAATTAAAGAGAAACATTTTCACGCTTATCATCTGCTAAAATCGATGATTGATCGAGAGATTCATTCAGACGAAGTGAGCCATGACGGCGGAGGCTAAAGAATAGATTTTTTTTCTTCCTCCACGTGCAATCTCTACCGGTTCAACCCCTAATTTTCCGAAAATTGAATCATCCACTTCCTACTAGCTCATTCTCGTACGAACACACTTCTGCCTGACACGTCATCCTTTAACTTCAACGTCTTCTTTCACTTTCGCACGTGTTCCTTTAGTTTTTGCGTCTTGTTTATCGTCAGTTAATAGCGTGAAATTTTTTGCTCGTAAAAATGAGTGGTGTGAAATGAAATCGAAACGTTTTAAATGTTAAACAAAAATTAGAAATCCTTCAAAAACTTGATAAGGGAGAATCAGCTAGTACTGATGCAGAAGATGTACCAAATGAGGGAATTACAAATTCTGCTGCTCTACAATCTGTGGAAACTTTGTTAGATTATATGGGACAAAGAGGATTTGATTACGGTGACATTACTGCGGTTCGTAAAAGATGTATCGATATACGAGAAGACATGAACAAACAGCAGAAGCAAAGACGCATAACAGATTTTTTAAAGAATTAAATGTTAGAAGGAAAATTCGTAGTTTGATGTTATACAGCATGCAAATGTAAGTAATTTTTATATTTTTGTACTGATGTCGATTTTTTCTTTAATAAAAAGTAGTTTCAGATTATCCGTGTTTTTCGATTGTCCGTGCGATCCCTCCCGGTGATTAACCCGGATAATCGGGAGTGCACTGTATTTCTTTTGTCAAAGGAATAGTGAAAAAATATCCAATGAACTTAATTCGATTTATAATGATGTACTTAACACTCACAGACAATGAGTCATGTCGGACGATGGCTAAAGATTTTCTTAATTAAACGTCTGCCTGCATACGCATAAATCGTATAAGATATGTTTAATTAGTACTCAATATATGCTATAGAGGTGTGATTTCTTTCACTTTTATGATAAATGTTTAATTTCAAAATTGTATTATTGATTGCCAAAATATGTGTATGATACTAGTGCTCTCTTTAAAATTATTACTTTTAAATGAATTTGCGTTAGTAGCGTTAAATTTGTAATAATCAAAGTCGTTTATTAAAATTGTGATTATACATCTTTCATTTATCCGTTATTTTATGTCAGTCATTTGAAAGACGTATAAACGGTGCTTTATTGTATTTGTATTGTTAAATATTACTTGGAACAGAAAATAGGTACCAGCATGATAAATAGTTCCTTGCTTAAGCACCTTTTCTTGATACTCAGTATCAGGCAAGTAAGTAGGGATAAAAAACAATATTAATCGAAGTAACGATTTCAAAGAAAAAACGAATGAATAGTTTTCTTCCAAAACCATTGTCTAGCAGTTTACCATTTAGAAAATAATAGATTTTAAGATAGAGAAAGCAGATTTTTAGATTGTTAACAGAAAATGTGCGTGAATACCATTTAATAAATGTTAGAGTTTGGACTTCGTATGCTTTTTATTTCCAAGATATGAGGGCGGCGGGGCAATAACTTGACATTTATAGGTTTTTTTGTTTTAACTGGAGATCTTTATTCCAAAGATTTCATTAAGTTGTAAGGAATCATCGTAAAAATAAAAATTATTCATAATGTGCTTTAAAAAGAAATAAATGGAAAAGTCTTAAAGTAGTTGATTTAATCCTTTTTGTGTAACGGTGTGAATCAACGAGTATCATTGCAAATTAATTTTAAAAAACGAAAAAACGATCGCGAAATGCTCAAGTCGTTGATTCAAATCGTTATTTACAACGTTGGGGTGGTTTTTTTTGCTGTTTTTTTAAGAAACAAACTTTTACTTTTTGAAAATAATGGAGTCCCCATCACAAATTCATGGTGGTATAGAATATTGTCACGCTCGTTAAAAGAAAATTGCCTGGTTATCGTATATTAAAATGATTGAAATTCGTCTAAATAATTTTTTAATAATTTTTTAATAATAATAAGCAAAAACAGTTTTAAATTTTTACTAACCAACCTCTAGCACAACAATACAACACGAGAGAGAATAAGATTTTTAACAAATCATGAGTGGCTTAGCTAAATGTTATCTTTCGAATTTCTCATTTTCAAAACATGAATTATATTGGCTTCTTGAAATTAAAGAAAAACAACTTATAATTATATTAAGAAAATTATTTTTCGAAGGCACAATGTATAAAAATTAACGAAAGCAATTGCAAAGAGTAACAATAATTTAACATATGCACATTAAAAAAATCTAAAGAAAATAATTAATGATCACATTCGAAGTTAGGCTTATCAGAATAAGCTTGAACATAACACTAATTAAATTCTTATAATTCCCTCGCTCTTTCATCTTTCAGTATTCACAACTGCTTACCCGGAAAACATAGTTTGCTAATTTCACTTTTCAATTCTTGAGAGGGGAAAAAAATTCCCCATGCTAGTGTGGAAATGAAGGATGATAGGGAAAAGTTAAATGTGACAAGATCATCCCCTTTCACCTCCCCCTGAGCACTCTACCAAGAGCCCCTCCCCCCTATAATTTCATTAGTCACATAAACCGAAAACGAGCAGTGATCCCGTACTTCTTTTTCAGGAGAGTTTTCCCGGAAAAGTATCAACCCTTTCCCGAAAATTAAGTTGTTTTTTCTGCGCTTTTGCATGCAACGCAACAACAAAAAAGGAAGTGGGACTTTCCGCATGTTTGACATTTATTAGGCAGCGTGATTGAACGGGTTGAATACTGCGCTGTATATAATGTTCGGAAGAGGGAAATTCGATTACGATTTTTGCCTTTTCTTCTTTGTGAGCGAGGAATTTGATGAAATTGATTCTTTCCAAACTTTTTCAGCGGAATTTGTTGTGAAGGAACGTCAGTTGCGATTCAGCTTTGCTGAATTGAATTAAAGGAAGTGTCCTGGGATAAACACATTTCTCTTTTTAATGGTGCACAATAGGGCATTATTCCGTCTGACAGTATGCTTGTTCAGTATGGAGGGAAAATCTTACGATATCAGTGACAAGACAGAGCAGATCTTCCGAAACAGTAATATAATCATGTTTAACGATTTAACCCTTAAATCCCTAGCGTTGCCTTGAACCCTATGAGCTCTATCCCGCCTCAAATCGCCCGTTCGACAGAAGACGGATTCAGGCGGTTTCGGGAGCCTGGGTAAATTTTTTAAGGAAAAATGTAGTTCCTTTCCTTGTTGACAATTGATCGTGCAACCATAGGTGTCGATCTCCTGGAATTTCTGTAAAGAACGTGACGATTCCATTCTGTTTTCGTGAGCGAAAATTCACTCCAGGTTTTGAGGCAATGGAATTCTCACACTATCCGGGTCCAGAGAGTTAAGCATCATACCCACTTTTGTCTCCTAAAATCTTGAGAATAAGACTGAAGCTCTAATGCCTGTCGTTGCCAATAGTACGCATACTGAAAATATTATTAAATAAATTTACAACACACACACACACACACATAGATGGCAGTCTGAGTGCTGATAAAAAAAATAAAAAATCGATGCTTTTCACTTGAGGCTACATTTTTTGTTTAGTTTGTACGCTTGAGAATACAAAACACACGCGGAAAAATCTGGGATTTTTTAAAGAAGCATTTATATCTTCCCGAATATTTGTGCCATGCTTACGAAAATGCATGTAAATATTATGCACATTAAACCACAACCATTGATAAAAGTGACATCTCGTTATCAGCTTTCTGTGAAACAGGAGGGGTGAAACTCCATTTTCTCCTTCATCCCTTTCTGGTGGTCCCCCTAATTGCCCTCGTGACCGAATAATCACTGTAATATGTATATGATACTCTATTGAATGTCACACGATCCTCCAAAACAGATTTCAAACATAGTTTTCGTATTAATTGCAAATTTCTCTCATTTTACGAAATGTTCCTTAACTTTTGTATGCCAGTGTAACTGAACAAGTTAGATCCTAAAGTAATTATCTCGAAAGAAATCAAAGTTAATATACATATAAAAGAGAGGAATTAAGTTGAAATTAAAAATTGCGTAGATAACACGATATTCCAAGTTTAGTTTTCGTTATTCTTCAACATTTACTAACTAACACACTTATTCAATGCAAAGCAAAAACAAAACTGTATGCGAAATGTTGTTGAGGTTACTTAAATCCATAAATGCCGAGAGAACTTTAAAAAAAGTAACTGGGCTAGTATAATCTAATGTTTTGCATGTCAAAGCATTCATTCATTCACTACCCATTCCGAACCAATCTGCCAAAATTGGCTTAAGGCTTTGCATGGCCCGAGGGGGGGGGGGGGTTTTTTTATTAGGTATGTTCAAAAAATTACATACTATACCTAAACACTGGTAGGCAAAGATACATCGAAATAAATTTAAAAATTTAATATAAAAAGCAAAATTAATGTTGCCACAACTCAATCAGCCGAAAATGGCCGAGAGAATTTACACAAAATGCCAGGGTGCAGAAACAGCAATAGATAGAAAAAAAAACCAAACAATAGTTAAAAAAAAGCCAATTTAAATCCAAGCATATAAAACACATACACACAAACGACACACCATAAAAACACAAGGTGTAGAAATTTAAAATGGGGCACATGGCAAAGCATGGAAATGTTGTATTACGTGTAAATATTGTGACAACATCGTCATGTGGGTGTACGTGAATGCAGTCCAATAAGCAGGATTTTAAAAAAATAAAGCTCTTTATTTTATAAATATTCTAGGAAAAGAAACGTAGCACAAGTATTAAAACAGCACTTGTAAGAATTCACAACAGAGATTACCAATAAATCTCAACACGGCGCTCAAAGGCTTCTTGTTAGCTCACCAGCTTGCTTGCTGATCAAAATCCAACTCACCTTCTTGGCTTGAGAGTTTGCTTTTATACTTTTTCAACAGGAAGTGACTTCATTACGTAGGAAGTGACGTAATCTCGAGAAAGTTCATGATGCCAGTAGAAATAGGTTGAAAGTTTGAGGTCCTTCTAGAAAATTCCTTTTGTCGCCAAATTTATCGCCAAGATTAGGATCTGAGGGAAACGACTTTATAGCTTTGTAACACACCATAAAAACACAAGGTGTAGAAATTTAAAATGGGGCACATGGCAAAGCATGGAAATGTTGTATTACGTGTTAATATATCTAATCCTCGACTTATATGACCTTCGGATCTACAATTTTGCTTAAAGCTTCTGTCGGGCCTAATTACTCTACCATGCACACTTCTCACGTTTTATTATAATGACTTTTAATATTGTGTCGATCTAAAGTTAACGCGGTCGAATGTGGAAAAACTTCCAGTCGTGTGACACCCAAATTTCAATATCTCACAATCGGACGAATACAAATATCATGCTAAATCTATCTTCTTTCAAGAATCAGCAAATTTTTACTTAAGAATAATTTGTTTAATTTACAATTATAAACCAGTAGGCTAAAATGGAAGGTTTCTTATTCAAAGCAACACTGTAAAGAAAAGCACTATAAGAAAAAATCAGTGACCATAAGAACGTCAAATGTCGGTTGTATGCATTCCAGTGCGTGGGGAAACGCGTGAAGCAAAGAAATTCTGAAAATGAGAGTTAGGGGATGATAAGTAAACACTTCCAAATATAACACTATCGTCTTCGCATAATAATTCAATCATAGTTTATTGCATACTAATTACGAATTGCATGTGATATAGGAGTGCAATGGATACTAATAATTGTCATTAACAACCCAATGTCAACTTAAGTCGGAAGAGAAATAATACTAACTTACTATTTAAATTAATTAATAATTATTAAATAATTTACTTATTTATTTTCTCTTTATACGAAGTGATACAAAGAGGTATTGTAATGGTAAAAAATATAAGAAAAGCGCAGTTCGGGTCCGTAGATTTTTCGTGTAAACGTCGGGACAATCATAAAATAATTGTTTCGTATTAATTTGTAATTTATTTATCAATAATCTCTTTAATACAATATTTACACAGAGTAGTATAATGGTTACAGAATAGATAAATCACAAATTTATCGCATGTAGCAAGGGTCTGTGGTAGCTTGTGATTTATGTTTTCTGTAACCATTATGTAAATACTGTATTAAAGAGATTGATAATTAAATTACATATTAATACGAAACGCTTGTTTTATGATTTTGTCCCGACGTTTTCACGAAAAATCTACGGACCCGAACTGCGCCCTTCTTATGTTTTATTTAGAGTAGCTTTTGATAGCGCCATCTGTTGACAACATATAGAACTACATTATGCGTATGCGCAGTAAAACATTCTTTACTACAAATGCTCGTAATATTCAAATTTTTGAATTCAAATTTTAATACAATGTTTCTTTTACGTATTGTCAAATATTCTGTAAGTTTCGTAAAATTCGAAAGAAAACTCTGCATGTTATATTGAAAAAACATGAGGAGTTTGAAATTTTCAATTTAATACCAATTTTTACTTATATTCTGATAAATATTTTTATTGTCTCACTTTGGGTCCTAGTAATACTCCTTAAGCTCTTTAAAATGCCACCAGAACCAACTTCCTAGCTAAACGCGTTTCCACTTTACACTTACTTATAACCTTACATAAAACTAATTCATAACAACCACGCGCATGCGCCTACACCGGTACGATTACGTCACAGGCAAAACAAATACTATGCGACAAACTTTCACAGATATGATCTATCCGTTGTGGGGTCAACCATTCTTTTCGCATTATTAGTCTCGTAGTTATTAGCGATTCAAATCTGACGGTTTTTTGTCACACAAGTTCGACCGACTATCACTGTAACGAGAGGAAACTCGTTTTCACGTCAAAAAAATTGGGCCTCGAGATTTTTGCAGAATTCCCGCGTTTTAGACCATCCTAGGATAGACAAAAATTCATTTTTGGAGTTATATCTGCCGGTGGGTGAACACAATAACGAACAAGTTTGTCTGTGAAACCAATAAGTCAAAAATGCAATGAGATTAGGCGAGTGAAAGTTGGTGTGCAGTTTTTGCTGTTTTCTGACAAATTTTGGACGAAATTCGTCTGACGGGAGACTCTCTGGCGCTGTAATTGCAGATCCGTATTAAAATTTCGAAATTTTTATTCACTATACTACGAAGCTAAACACAAAACGTGCTATATGGTGTAAGTATGTGAGAAAGTTGAGGGGAGAGCACTCCCGATAAGGTACTTATTTATTCATTTTTTCGTGTCATTCGTCTTCTACATGTTCTGAGATTTCACCGAGATTTGAGTTTCTTATGACACATGGCTTCTTTTTTCTACATTGCTTTGGATGGGGCATTTTAATGCTAATCCACTACATACAATAATGGTTCATTTAGTTTTGTTACATTTATTAAATATTTAGTTTCAGGACGATATACGGATTAGAATTGCAGATTTACGCGATAGTTTTGAGGATTCAGTGTAATTAGGGAATAAATAAATTACATTTCTTTTCTGACAATATTTAACAAGTCAGTTTTTAAAGAAATCATTGTCCCGAATTTCACATACAGTAAAACCTCGAATAACCGTCACTCGCTTAACCGTCAGTTTCTACTATCCGTCATCTTCTAAAAAATATCAACAAACTAATAGACATCTTTAAAACTGCCCACGGATTACTTACACACCCTACT
>BGPR01012896.1:0-11647 GCA_013235015.1 Araneus ventricosus | reverse complement strand
TTTTTCATAAATTTATTTTTTATAACTTTTATACCTATTTGAAATTCGGTCTTCTGTGATTCCATTATATCTTTTTAGCATGTTATTTAATTATTGGTTTGCAATTACTATTGAAATTACAGCGTTGTGTTTCAGCAAAATAACTTTTTTATGAGAATTAATAGTAGAAACTCATCCAGATAGAATACTTAATAATTACGAAGATTTCGTTTTACAGAAATCCTCTAAGCAGAAAATCCTTTTTCTTTTTCGTAATTTTCGTATATTTATCTTTTTATAACTTTTATACCTATTTGAAATTCGGTTTTCTGCAATTCCATTATATATTTTTAGCATGTTATTTAATTATTGATTTGCAATTACTATTGAAATTACAGCGTTGTCTTTCAGCAAAATAACTTTTTTATGATATAAGAATTAATAGTATAAACTCATCCATATATAACACTTAATAATTACGAAGATTCGTTTTTCAGAAATCCTCTAAAGAAAATCTCTTTTCTTTTCGTAATTTTATAGCATTCCTTTTATCACAGCTTTCTACTCCCATAATGGTTTTACAGAATCATATTAAACTGTTAATGATATAAATGTGAATATGTATCACAAAAAATCATTTTGATAGCTTCTGTAACGATAGATTTTAAAGTGTCCAGACCCAAATTGGCCAGGATTGTCCGAAATTTTAATCATTTGACCCGGTTTGACATGATGACCTGAATTTGTCAGTATTTGGAATGAAATGCCCCGGATATTCCCAGCTTTTACTTATAAGTAAATGGTTTATATTAAAATTATTTTAAAATGTTAACGTGATATAATTTTAAAAAATAAATTAGTTTCTGAAATCTTTATTTGAGTGTGTGTTCATGTAAATTCTGAACGAAAGATTTGTTTGAAAAATGTTGATTTTATTGTTCTCGCTGGTAACTTTGGTTGTTTTTGTCCATTTGCTTTGAAAAAACTTAACAAATACTTCATTTCAAAATAACAGATATACCTTTCTAAATTTACAAAAAAATATATGGAGAAAACTTTATATATATATATATTTTTAAATTATTTTTTCTCCTGTATTTAAAACGGGACATTGATATAACTAAACTCCTGCATAGAAAAGTAAATACAGATATTACCGGTAGATGGCAGTGCAAGAGACAGTGATGCGAGAGCAGATGAATCCGGATCACTCCGCATCCAGATGATAAACAAGATTATAATTCCTCCAACCAAAACCACCGAACAAAAATACATGCTTCTTCGGTAACTAGTAATAAAAATTAATTTTAAAAAATATATATCAGTCAATAATGTGTGTGTGTGTGTGTAATATTGACTTATTCTAAATAATAAAACAGGTACAGAGAACTAACCATTTTAGCAATTTTGTTCTCGTTTCATCATATTCACTTTCCTCAGCAGTTTTAGGTGCTTTAAAAATTAAAATTCGAATGCTCATTAAACTTTTCAAGAACTCAAAATGAAGGACGTAATGACCCATTTTAGGGTCGAAAAGTTTTTAATTCGTGGTCTGATTAAATGTCTCAAAAAATTCCATATAATTCTTCTATGAACATCATTGGTTGTAATTATGATTAGCTGAAGTATAAAAGATTATAATAATATATAAGATTTCTGACATATATTTGGAATACTCTAAAAATGGGGTGTTTTTTTCTAATTCTTTGAAATAAACTTTTTAAACTGCTACAAGATCGTGAAATACTCCTTCAGTTCCTAAGCGAAATATCGCAACAAAAGTGACAAACCTGTCCCTCATACCAATTTAAAGTTCTAAAAAGACTTAAAAAAATTTTTATAAGAAAAAATGAAATAATATTTTAACAAGTACAGAAAACATCGTTTATACGTCTTTCAAAGGACTGACCTAAAATGACGTTTAAATGAAAAGACGTATAATTCGAAATTTACTAAATAACTTTGATTATCACAAATTTAACGCTACTAATGCAAATTCATTTAAAGGTATTAATTTTAAAGTTTCTTAAGATAGTACTAGTAGACTACATAATA
The DNA here is from genome assembly GCA_013235015.1 of Araneus ventricosus. Taxonomy (NCBI): domain Eukaryota; kingdom Metazoa; phylum Arthropoda; class Arachnida; order Araneae; family Araneidae; genus Araneus; species Araneus ventricosus. The sequence continues at coordinate 9,613 of BGPR01012896.1, read as the reverse complement.
CTAAAAACAATAATTAAATTTTAAAATTAAACATTTATCACAAAAGTGAGAAAAATCATACCTTTATTACATATCTTGAGTACTAATTATACATATATATATATATATTTTATCTCAAGTGTGTATTTACGTTTTTAAACTTTTAAACTCCTGGTGTGATTTTTATTAGACTCGGTGTTTGCGTGTTTTGACTTTTTGACCCTTGCCTTTTGGAAATGAACTTTAATTTTTTTAAAAAATACGGCTTTTGGTGTCATAGTGTGTCTTAAAGTTTTTATGATTATGTGTTCTCGTTTTTAATTATATATACGTTTGCATAAGTTTTATGATTTTATGTATTCTCTGTGTTCTACTTTTTGCTTTCTAATGCATATTCTCTTTATTTACTCATTGTGACTTTTGTTCTTTGTGTGTTTGTCAGCAATCTGTAAATGGAGTTTTCTCTGTAGTGTGCTTTTCTTTAAATAAATAAATATCTTATACAATTTATGTGTATGCAGGTAAGCGTTTCTTTAAAAAAATCTTTAACCGTCGTCTGAAGTGCTGATTGTCTGTTAGTATAAAGTACAGCATTACGAATCGAATTAAATTCATTGAATGTTTTTTCACTATTCTTTCGACAAAAGAAACGAGCTCGAAAGTTTTCAATGGAGTCCATCGCGTCTTTAAAGGAAGGAGGAATAACTTCTTCATCATAACTTCTTAAATTAGAACTAAACAATTTGTCTTCTATTAATTCATCAACTGCGAATAATTACGAAGTCATGGCGTCTTTATCACAGTTCACAGACTAGAAAGGAGAAAATTTTCACATTTTAGAATGAGAGAAAACGTCGTATAACCGAATCTTTGCGTCGTATAAACGAAGAACTTTATCATTACAATGAATACGAATGAATCGGAACTGTGATGAAACGACGTACTCCTATAAACGAGAAACGTATAAACGCGGTGCTTTAATGTATTGATACTGTATTATCTTTATTAAAAAAAGAAGAAAAACCCACAAAATTGCTCTTATTGGCTTTAAAGAAAACAGCATTGAATGAGTAGATATTTCTTTAAACAGTTACTGGAATTTCTGATTTAAAATTCGTCGTTTCGAGTTTATAAAGCACGATTACAAGTTGAAACCAATAATTTTTCTATTGTTTTGAATTTAATGGAATTTGTGTTGGAAAACGATTAGTTTACATTTACTTACCTAAATTGCCGAAAACAAAAACTGGAACCGTGCATTTTACTGTGACAGACTGGACGGTAACAGTTTAGCAAGAACTGTTTCTGCGTGAGACATCTGTCTCATGAAAAATGATAAGTTTCATCGGATTCTAATAATACTACGTGTGGAATTTGTCTTTGTGTCCGGAAATTGTGCAAAATTTATAGAACAAATGAAGACACTATTATGAGAGTTATATCTATAAAAAATTTATAAAAGAAACTAGATAGTTTTCTTTCATTTTCATACTTACTCAAAGAGCCGCATACTCATAAGTTGCGTTTAATTTTATTACAGAAAGATATAGACAAAAAAAGGGCCTATAGTTATCTGGATTGCTATTGTACTGGATTTTTAGAATCCCTATCCAAAAGCGACTTCTGAGATTCGGTTATTCTCCATACTGCAGGCAAATGTGTTTATGTTATCGGCATCTTTTGAATTTCTGTAAGTAAATGCATTTTGTTTTGTAATCATTATATTAATTTTATTTGGTAGTTTAGTTTTATGTTGAGCCCGCAAAACCTTGCTTGGAGTACCCTTTTAGTATGTTGTCATTCATCATGATAATAATGATAACAACATGCTAATTTAATAATGCTGTTTCTCATTATTTTACATGTACTTCCGGTGTCCCACAGGGATCTAATCTTGGACCTATGCTTTTTATTTTATTCATTAATGACCTTACTTGTGTTTTTAAGTTCTCTGAATGTCTTTTATTTGCTGACGACTTGAAATTGTTTAGTTCAATACGTTCCTGTTTAGATGCTGTTCTTTCACAAAGAGATCCTTATTGTCTTTTTAAGTGGTGCACAGACAATAGATTACACCTGAACATTGAAAAATGTAGTGTTCTCAGTTATACTTGAAAAGCTGAATCTTTGAATCATGTATAGGGTTTTTCATTTACTAGTTGTGGCTTTTGTTCTTTGTGTGTTTGTTGTTTATAGCACTCTGTAAATGGAGTTTTCTCTGTATTGTGCTTTTCTTTAAATAAATAAATCATTAGTTTGAGGTCACATTTGTTTAATAATAATTGTTAAAAATATTAGCTTTTTCTTTAATTATTAAACCAAATATTTACATCATGAATCAACACTGTCTACAAAGTCATCGCCGCACTCAAATTACCAGAGACCCCATCTGTTCGCACTGTTTTTGTAAACCAACATTTTGCATTTGTATTTACACATAAGTTTGTATTTTATTTAAAGTAAAGGTTCGCGTATACCTACCTACCAAACCAACAGTGAGCCGTCCTGCCTCCGAGTTCGGGGCTATACTGTGGTGTTAGGTTAAGTAGATTCATTTCAAAAGTGGCAGATTATTGAAATCAGACATAAATGATGCTATTTTCACTGATTTAAAACATGGTGCAAAAGTTGTAATATAGCAGTGTGAAATTTTAACGTTTGAATAAAACTCTTTTTCAACAACTTTAGTCTTGATTTTTAATTTATACTCGAAATATCAACATGCATGAAGAGAATCATAGAGCGACAACATTTTTAAAGTCATAGAAATAATGAAACAAATTATAGAGTTATAATAACTATGAAAAAAGTTTCTGTAACAAATTTCCAATTTTCATAGGCTCCGTCATAAACGCGTAAAGCAAGTCCCGTGAGAATTTCACAAGCAACGATTTTTACCACGAAAATAGAGGATATAAGCAAATATTATTTCCATGCTTTGCGCTTTTTAGATCTCATTGCAATCATTGTAATGAAAATAGAAGATTTTATGAATTCTTAAACGTATTTCTCTCGGTTCTGTAAATGTTTCCATTTTTAGACTTCATATCCAAAGCTAAACATAACCATTACCAAGCAATGCTTAAATTCTTGAAAAGTATTTTGATTTAATTATGTAACTGGGCATTTCTAATTTATTGTTAATATTTTAAAGTTTTCTTTGTATTATAATATCTCAACTTGCTACACATAAAAAAGTATACTATACGTGACGTTTTTATGAAAGCAAAGAATATTTTTTGTGACTTGTTTACAGTCATATCCTAAAGCAAACACCGATTAAACTAGTCTCATATCTGTCTCTAGCCCATTTTCTTACTTTATTGCAGTCTAGACTAGCATAAATAAGAATGGTTGCATAAAGTGATGGGTGGGTATATACCCAGTGAGTAGGTAAATATTTTTTGGGTATTTACCCAAAGCCTGGGTAAATACCCAAAAACTGGGTATTTTGAAAAAAAATGTATTTGAGAATGGTGATTCAAAATGAAACTTAAAATTTATAAATTCCCAAAAAATTTATAAATGCCCCTGGGTATTTTGCAAAAAAAAGTATTTATGGATGGTGATTCAAAATGAAACTTAAAATTTAAATTTATAAATACCCAAAACTGTTTTTTTTTCAAAAAAAAATATTTACGAGTGGCGATTCAAAATGAAGTATAAAATTTATAAATATCCAAAAAATGAGTATTTTGCATAAAAAAAAAGAAAGAATGTGAATGGTGATTCAATTTGAAGCATAAATTTATAAATATCCAAAAACTTTGTACTTTGCAAAAAAAGAAAAAAGTATTTGCGAATGATGATTCAAAATTAAACATATGAAATTTATATATATATATATATATAATGTATAATATTTTAAATTAAAATTCTGACAAAATTTTTAAAAAAATTGGTATCAGGATTCAGAATAAAATATTCCATATCTTAAACGGGATCGGAGGATAGTTTACTTTTTCTGGTTTGAAGCAACGACACTTACGATGGAATAATAACTTTGAAAAACTGTTTAGGCTACAACGATAGGGCCCGTGAAATTTCTGATTCTTAATTTTCTCAGAATCCCATGCTATAAGTCAACCAGTCTTGTTTATGTTTAATGAGGAGTGATTTACTCACTTCACATGTATTAATATATGATGGTGAATTTTATGCTGGAAAGAAAAAAGTTGGGAATCAAAAAAAGGACATGATTGAACTATTTTAATGTTAAAAAGGATAAAAGTGTACAACATAAGTGCAACTGCAATGTTGAGTGCAAATATACCAATGCAAACAGATTCGAAAAGCATGTAAAAAATAATTCAAATATAAAAAGATCATTTCAAATATCCTGTTGGATTAAAAAAAAGTTTTTTGAAAGGGATGCAATAGATAGTGAATATAGTTTTAAACAAATTCAAGAACATTTAAGTACTGATGTTAATGATCCAGATGAACCCCGCTTGGAAATAAAATGCCTAGTACATCTTTAAATAATATAACAACTTCAGCAATCAACAACTATCATTCAACACATTCACTATAATTTTTGAAACTGTTAGAACTGAAACATTTGCTAACTTTTCATCAGAAATGTCCGGTTCTCTGACTGATTAATACAAAAAGAATTATGAACAATTGTATCCTTCATTTTAGTTTCCATTATCAGTTCTTTATAATTTTAAAACCAAATGCAACATTCTCTTTTTTTAAAAAAATTTAGTTTTAAAAAGGTTTTTTTAAGTTAAAATAACTCTTTGTTTAAAAAGCAGCAAACACATAATTATTCATTTACTCGTTGTAGTTTAAAAAGGGTATTTTAATTTAAATCACGTATTTTTTGTTAGCAGCATGATGTAGTATTGCATTTGATTTTTCTGATTATTTATTTTTAATTTTTTAAAATTTAATTTTTATTTATTAAATTAGATTTTTTATTTTTTAAAAATTAAATTATATTATTTATCTAGATATTTATTTACGTACCAGTACATGTAATTTATATGAATAGAGTTAATTGAAAAATAAATATCCAAGCAAATGCCCAAATCGTATTTCCCGGGTAAATACCCTGGATATTTACCCTTAAAAATAAATACCCTGGGTATTTACTCTTAAAAATTATATCACTGTTTGTATACATACAAAAACCAAACGTGTAGATTTGGTTTCATTTTTGTTTATTTTTATTCCTGTCTTTAAAAAATTCTCTCTCTCTCTCTCTCTCTTTTATTATTTTGGGGGGTCAATAATTATTTAAAAAATTAAAACTTATATTAAAACTTATAAAATTCTTTGGATGTTCGATGTTAAAATGAACACGAAATAAACTTCATGTAATTCATGAACGATGTTAACAAACTTACAAAGTTCCAAGTATTTTACACTTCTTTTAAAAATCATAATAAAGTAAAGATTAAGTTTATTTAAAATATCTAAAAAATTTAATTTAAAGAGGAAAGAATGTTATTTCTGCTCGGTTGCGTGTAAAAATAAACAGATCGACTGCAGAAAATTCTATTAGTGGAGCAGATGGCTTAGAAACCCGAAAAGTACTGCTCAGGAATCCGCTTCAAAGCACTTGTTTCTCATCTCAATCCTTAAGCAAGCATATGAACACCCCCATTTCCGGGAGGGGATGCAAAAAATAGACCCCCCTCCCCTCCCTTTGCGCTCCTGCCGAAGCAGTATTTCACTCAGCCGTGTCATCATTTTGTTTTTCCTCAATTAAGATCCAACACCGGCAAAGAAAGGAAGACATTCTCGTGTGAAAAGCTGCAGGATGCGTTGAAGCGATAAAGATAATAATAAAAAAAGGGCACTTCTCAACCCCGGCAGGGTAGAGGGGAGGAGAACGGGGGAGCAGCAGCAAGTCTGTCCATTCAACACTCTCTAATCACTATAATGGATAGCCGCTATGACTCCTTTGACAGACCTTTCCCCGCAAGAGTTGTCCCACTTCCGACAAATCTGGTCCCACCCTCTGCGAGTGACTTAACTCACCTCCTCTCTCTGGAAACTTCACCTTTTCCACAAACCGCCGAGACCACACTCCCAACTCCGCCCTTCAAACCGTCCCGGAGCCAATGACAGACCTGCTGGCACTCGGGCAGCGACCAATCCAGAAGGAGAGATCACTCGGTGCTGGGTGGGGAGTCTGAGGCTGCAGATGAAGAGAAGTTTGGGAAGTGTTCACTGGAGGTAGTGGCTGGAAGTGCGCGCCGGGAGTTGTCCGAGACTAATTGGATTTGCCAATTCTCAACCAGTCAGTCTACTTCGCTCGAGTAGACTGGACTTTTCAGCTATTTGAAGTTCGGCACTTGGAAGAGAGCGGTTGTACCGGCAGCGGTACACTGGAGGACAATTGTGCTGGAGGAACTTGTGTCTGGATGGTTTGGTAACAAGTTGAAATAAAATATAACTAGACATGGACGTGATTTCTCAGAGACTTAATTGTGAACTTACGTTGAAAACTTACACCGAGACTCTAAACTGGATGGCTGGACAGCATGGACTTCGCGTCGATGATCTGAGATAGTGGATTTCACTCACTTGTAAACAAAAATTTCCACGTGTTTTTAAAAAGTTGATAGCTGAAGTTAATGACTGTGAAGAACTAATTGAATAAACTGGTGCAGAAATCTCGCAATCTGCTGTGAATAAGCTATTTTCAAGATAAGCAAACGAACAAGATACTCAATATCCCTATACGAACGTTTTAGAATTGATCAGTTATCAAATATGAGCAGCCACAACGATCGACTACGAGGCAGAACCGGGTTCTTCCCATCAGGCCTGAAGTTCCCGCCGTTTCAGGTAAGGAAATATTATTTTGATTAATCAAAATTTATGCGCAATAAACTATACATAAACACACCAACAACGTGAGATATTTTTTATGTGTATACCTTTCTTTACTGTTTTTGTCTACAGTTCAGTTTTTCACTGTTATTGTAAATTGTTTTCGCTAATTACGCTAGTTTGCTGCATAGTTGTATAATCAAACTGGTGACTTGTAATTTTTAATGAAATTACAGGTTTAAATTTTTCCTAATTCCATATCTCCCAATAAAGTTATAAATTGTAGTATTATATAATCATCGAGGTTATACAAACCAATGTATAATGCTATATGCTATCAGACAAGAATATGAAGTACTTATATATTAAATCTATAATGTCTTTTGTGCAAAACAGCTATGCTGTATTTTCTTTTATAATTTGTGGAAGAAACTTCCAAACGAATATCTAGAATCTCTTGGATATCTAGAAAAATTTATGCTTGTTAAGTACTTAAGTTTTTCTGTACCAATTTACCAATTAACAAAATATTTATATCAGTTATCAATAATTAATAGTCTTGGGTGAAATTTATACAACGTTACAATATATGGGATCTTCTCATTCCATTGCTGTCAATTTCGAGCATAATTTAAAGTGTTATGTAAAAGATTCAACTTCGATTCATTCACAAAAAAGCAAGTTTTGAAATATATTCCTAATTTTCAGTTTATAAGCATTAATGCACAACATAATGTAACACTGTTTTAACATATTTGCATCACATAACATTATAAAACTCAGTTTTAACATTGAACTTTGTCCAAGAAAAGAAAAGAAATAAAGTTTTGTGATAAAATAAACGAACTTAAAGAAAGGGAAATTAAAACTCTTGCGGTAAATTAATCCAGTTTTTTTTTCGATCTGTGTGCTGATGACGTTACTCTAAATTATTGCTACTGCATAAAAATTGGAAACTTACTTAATCGAAGGCAGCTCGTTAAGAATATCATTTCACGGTTAATATGATGAATGGAATGATAACTTGGTTTTGATGCTATAAAACTGATGTTGTATTTGAAGGTTTCGGTTGTGGTTTATTTTTATCTTTCATCATGACTTGACTTTCTTTGCCGGGTTAAAAGTAAGATTAGTAAAATTAAAAAAGTAACAAATTATATTAACTGATGCATCTTCTTTACATTTGCATTCTTCCAAGATATAATGTATGTTTGATTTAACTATGAATTGTTTGTCATGCATTTGCGAACGATTTATTAAAGTGAATAAAATAATTAAAATCGAAGGAGGGTAATACATAGTTTCGATATACTTTTCTATAGAAGTCCTGCTGACTGCAAATCACACAACATTAAAATAACTAATAAGGAATCTGCTTTTTGCAACACTCATTCCTTAAATAAGCAATATATTTTTGTAAATGTAATTCTTTTACTATGCTTCCGAAATAGTTTGTATCTAATTTGCAAATTACTTAAGTTAAATAATGATTCTTAAAATCAAGTATCTCCAAAGACTTTAGAGAATTCCCAAGTGCAGAATTTTATGATAACTTTATTTATAGACGTTTTATTGACATAATAATGATAATTTAATTTGTCGCATGTAATAACCAATAGGTATCTTGATCATTGTTTATTACTCATTCTGTTATTTTTACTGTGTTGCATAGAGGCAATGATTCAGATGAATAGAAGGACGTTGAAAAAGATCGGAAGATTTGAATATTATCAATAAAATTAGATTTATATTCTCAATAAAATTTTATTATATATCATTAAATAAATTTCATTTAATAAATTCAACCTAGCAATGTTTCATAATTAAATGATACCTGAATATTCTTTTAAGTGCATATATTTCTTCAGTTGTCAAATTGTCAATACTTGTGAAAGCAGATTTCAGACATCAGATTTGTGAGATATAAGTTTTTAGCTACAGTACTTTTCCTTTATCTTCCTTTTCACTATAAAAATGAGTAATTTTTAATTTGATTTGTCAAAGACTATTTTCTAGCAAAAGATTGCAACGTTTCAAACGTAATAATCGAACGTAACGCCTGTTACTACTCTATTTATCTAGATGGAAGGATTTAAAGAAATTAATAAAAATGAAATTCAATAGTGATAATTTTTATATGGTAATAAATTTAATCAGTATTTTACTGGGAGCTGTAAATTTCAAAAAAAATTTCTTTAGGGAGTATCGGGATAGAAAATATCCCCTATTCAAATATGCTCCGCTACAAAATGTTACATTTAGAGATGCATGCAACCTTTTCACTGGTCTTCTGTTGGCTAACCCATTGGCTTACAATGACGGTGGTTCACAGATATTATACTATATTAATTCTTTTCGACCATTCTGCTAGACAATAAAATAAAAAAGTATGAGTGAGAGAATAAATAATATAGCGATAAAATTTAAAACAATAACTAATTTTCTCATAAAGGAAAGAAAAAAGTAATTCCGATGATGAAACTCATTCGAAAAATGGTAAGCCAATGGGTTAATAGTAGGGTTTTGGTTTCTTGATCGAAGGATATCCAGTTCTATAATGAAACCCATCAGAAAAGTTCTCTTGGTAGATATAGTTGGGTCAGCTAAATTTCGTCGTTGGTCAAGTGTCCTTCCGTTTGTAACATAATATAGTTCAAATGTATAAAGTTCTCACACGGCAACCTGTAATTAATGAGTATATCCAGATTTTCTGAGATCACTCTGTATATCAGGGAAGGAGACTTTAAACAGCAAAAGAATCAGGAACGGGAATTGTCCGTGTTAGTAATGGACGTCTGGTGATTTTGCCATAATAATGATAGCACTAACGTACGCATAATAGAAG
>BGPR01012895.1:0-43366 GCA_013235015.1 Araneus ventricosus | reverse complement strand
TTTAATAATCTTTTTTCATTAAAGTATGATCAAAATTATTCTTTTTAAATTAAAATTATTAGAGTTGTGTGTTTTTGTATTGCTGGCATTGCATTCGGTGAAAATAGTTTTTTGATTGGTTATGACAGTTTTGATATCATGCTCTCATTCGAGCTTTTTTTCCCTTTTGGCATGACAAATTTTATTACTTTCAGCATTCCATGCGCCATGTCTCTGCCATAACAAAATGATTAATGTGACAGTTGCAAACAGATACTTCTTAGTGCATATTTTTCAGCCTTCCAATACTGTATTTATTAACTTTTACATTAGCAGTGATGAGTAATTTTTTGAATTTTAATTAACAACTTCCAATTACATTCTTATGTATTTTCATTCATTTTTTTAACACTATTAATTGATAACTAATGAACATTACAAGCCTCCAACCCTGTTCTAATCATAATCTCATGGCTGTGAATTTGTGTGTGTAGGCAGAGGGGTATGTTGTTTTTTTTGTAGAAACTAAGACCTTTAGAATATCACAGGATACAGCTGAATGCATTGTATCAGTAAGGCACAGATACATTGATGTTGAGTGCTGTTTGGAGAGTTGGGTGACAGCTTGTGCCATCCTCATGATCTGACTAAATGTTATTTAGCATGGTGAGGGCCATCCTTATGGTCAGTCATCAGGTAGCCTTTATATAGCTTCAAGATGTATCCTTAATAATATAATAAATGCGAAAGTGTGTCTGTCTGTCTGTCTGTTTGTTAAGCTTTCACGACCAAACTACCAAACCGATTTGGATGAAAATTGGCAGAGTTGTAGCTTCAAACCCAAGAACGGACATAGGCTAGGTGAAATCACGTTAAATTAATTATTTTTGACTACACATTAAAAAATTTTTAACAAAGAAAGCCCATTGACTCCGCGATTCGCGATGAAGATTTTTATTTTTCAATAAACTGTCACGTGACACTTCAGGAATGCGAAAACATGTGGAATAAATTATTTTTAAAATCAACTATCACGTAATCCTTTTTTCCGCTGTAACTTCGGAAAAAATTGTCCGATACGAATTATATTTATACCATCTTAAAGATAAAAATTTTACCTTTTCAATGATACCAATTTTATTTCTGTGACATTTTTCATTCAATTTTTATTAATTTTTTTAAATTTTACGTGCAGACGATTTTGAAATAACGCAAATTTATAGCTACTCATTTGCTAGGAAATGGTTAGCCTTTGAACTAATTTGCCTTTATTTCTGAAAATTTTGCTTATATTTATAAGTATCCATAAAATAAGGCAGGATTTACATGTATTTGTCTGTCTGTCGGTCGGTCGGTCACAAGAACTCCTCCTAAACGGTGAATGGTAGGGACGTGAAATTTACACACGGCATTCTAGAGCGTATTTTTAGCTCAAAGGTGTTATTTTCAACTTTCAGAGTTAATTAGTTCTTAAGATATCTAATTAAATAACGAACATTAGCCACTTTTATGCCTAATGCTTAGACGTTTTTTGCCAATAACTTCTGAAATCTTTATTAGACAACAATTATTTTTATGCCATTTTAAAGACCAGAAAATGATCTTTTTAATGCTATTAATACCATTGCGATGAAATATTTTCTCCGATTGCGATAAAGGTTTAAAAATATTTTTTAACGTAATTTCTAACAATACTTTTTATTCTTATAGAAATAAATTCAAGCCAAATTACTGTTTCGCGCACGGGATTTTGCCAGTGTTAAAATTAATATAAGAAAATATTGCTTTCTTTGACTATAAACAACAAAGCAGACTTTACACTTCCGGTTTCCTGTTGTGGTAGCATTTACAGCTTTTAATAAGGTTAAACATTGATCCAATGACGTTAGTGAATTATTCTCTCGATGTTTTGTTTAATTTTCACAGTGAGATATTACAGAATATCCTTCTGTAGATACGGTAATGGGCATTAACAAAGAGCATTATATTCTGTAGAGCTCTTCAAGATCTTAGAATTGTCAGGGGCACCTTCCGACAAGCCTAGAATGATAGTCGGTGTGCCAGTACTCCTAATACGTAACCTCGATATACGAGACTGCGCAATGGCACACGGTTAAAAATTACACACCTAGGTACAAACGTCGTGAAAGCTACTGTTATGACTGATATAGGGAGAAGATATAGTGTTTTAATTCCACGCCTTCCCATAATACCGAAGGATTTATCATCTCAGTTCAAAAGGTAACAAATCCCTGTAAAAATATCATTTGCGAGGCTCAGGGCCAGACACTGAAAGTGGCAGGCATACATTTGGAAAAACCATATTTTTCCCATGGGCAACTATATGTGGCCTGTTCACGTGTGTACAGCCCACACAACCTCTACATCCGTGCAAATAACGTGGTATACAAAAGTATATTATCATAGATAAACAATTTACATAACTATATCAGCATACATGTACAGTACACTGCTGTAAGCCGTCCAATTAAGTATTATCAACCGTCAGAACTTTTCCTTTCCCCTTTCAAAATGCAACAAAACATTTACATTCGTGAATTAACAAAAAGAATAATTCAAATTCTTCTCGCACGAAGTCGCGGGTAACAGCTAGTCCTTAATAATATAATAAATGCGAAAGTGTGTCTGTCTGTCACGTTAAATTAATTATTTTTGACTACAGACAACAATTAAATAATTAACAAAGCCCATTGACTCAGCGATTCTCGATGAAGATTATTTTATTTTTCAGTCAACTGTCACGTGATCCTTCAGAAATGCGAAAACATGTGGAATAAATTATATTTAAAATCAACTAGCACGTGATCCTTTTTTCCGTTGTAACTTCGAAACAAATTGTTCAATAAAAATGATTTTTATACCATCTTAAAGATCAAAGTTTTACCTTTTCAATGACATTAATTTTATTTCTGTGACATTTATCCTTCAATTTTTATTCATTTTTTAAAGTTTAATAATTTTTTACGTGCAGACGATTTTGAAATAACGCAAATTTATACCTACTCCGCTGCTAGGAAACAGTTAGACTTTGAACTAATTTATCTTTATTTCTGAAAATTTTGCTTATGTTTATAAATATCTATAAAATAAGGCAGAAATTACATGCATCTGTCTGTCTGTCGGTCGATCACAAGAACTCCTCCTAAACGGTGAACGGTAGCGACATGAAATTTACACACGGCATTCTAGAGCATATTTTAGGTCAAACGTGCTATTTTCAACTTTCAGAGTTAATTAGTTTCTTAAGATATTTAATTAAATAACGAGCATTAGCCGCTTTTAAGCCTATTGCTTAGACGTTTTTCGCCAATAACTTCTGACATATTTATTAGACAACAATTATTTTTATGCCATTTCAAAGACCAGAAAATGATCTTAAATGCTATTAATTCCATTGAGATGAAATGTTTTCTCTGATTGCTATAAAAGTTTAAAAATATTTTTTTAACGTAATTTCTAACAATACTTTTTATTCTTATAGAAATAAATTCAAGCCAAATTACTGTTTCGCGTGCGGGCTTTTGCCAGTGTTAAAGTTAATATAAGAAAATATTGCTTTCTTTGACCATAAACAACAAAGAAGACTTTACACTTCCGGTTTCCTGTTGTGGTAGCATTTACAGCTTTTAATACGGTTACACAGTGATCCAATGACGTTAGTGAATTATTCTCTCGATGTTTTGTTTAATTTTCACAGTGAGATATTACAGAATATCCTTCTGTAGATACGGTAATGGGCATTAACAATTAGCATCATATTCTGTAGAGCTCTTCAAGATCTTAGAATTGTCAGGGGCACCTTCCGACAAGCCGAGATTGAAAGTTGGTGTGCCAGTACTACTAATACGCAACCTCGATATGGCGAGACTGCGCAATGGCACACGGTTACAAATTACACACCTAGGTACAAACGTCGTGAAAGCTACTGTTATGACTGATATAGAGAGAAGAGAGAGTGTTTTAATTCCACGCCTTCCGATAACACCGAAGAATTTATCATCTCAGTTCAAAAGGTCCCATTAAAAATATCATTTGCGAGGCTCAGGGCCAGACACTGAAAGTGGCAGGCGTACATTTGAAAAAACCATATTTTTCACATGGGCAACTATATGTGGCCTGTTCACGTGTGTACAGCTCACACAACCTCTACATCCGTGCAAATAATGTGGTACACAAAAGTATATTAGCATAGATAAACAATTTACATACCTATATCAGCGTACATGTACAGTACACTCCTGTCAGCTGTCCAATTAAGTATTATCAACCGTCAGAACTTTTACTTTCCCCTTTCAAAATGCAACAAAACATTTACATTCGTGAATTAAAAAAAGAATAATTCAAATTCTACGCGCACGAAGTCGCGGGTAACAGCTAGTCTTTAATATATAAGGTTATTCAAAACAATTGCACCTGTTACAAATGGTTATAACTTCCTTGCAAGCAACTAGAAGTAGAAAAATTTGAACACTATACATAATAAGCTTAAAGCCAATGAAATGAAGGCATAAGAAGTACGAGGATGTATAAAAAAAAAGATTACAAGCAGAAGAAGCAGCATTTGAAAAGTAATTATTGTGGAGGGAATATTTTTTCCCCAGAGTAGAGACAGATGGTGCTAGTTGTCTTGCGGTTGTGTGTGGGTAGGTAGTGTAGATGCGTCAGACCAATTGAAATGACAAGACATTTAGAAAAGAGATCTCGCTTGTGCCACTTTGATAAGGTTACATGAAGCCATCCAATGCAAATGTGTGTCATCCTCCTGCATGACAATGCCAGGTCCCATATTACTTGCAAAACTCAAGAATTTCTCCAAAAGTTCTAGTGGGAAATATGGACCCCCCACACAACCTGGATTTGGCATGAAGTGACTATTCCATTTTTTTTTTTACGAAATTGAAGGAACACTTATCTGGAACAAGGTTCTCTTCAGACAGTGATGTAAAAACAGCTGCTGAGAACTGGCTCAGTGGGCAGGGATGTGATTTCTACAAAGCTGGGTTCAAGAAGTTGGTCCTGCGTTCAGATAAATGCCTAAATAGATTTGGTGATTATGTGGGGGAAGTGATTAGTAAGTTTGCCTCTTAATTCTTTTTTTGTATTTTTTGTCTATTGTTAATAAATAATTCTTCATTACCCTTATAACTTTTTTTTTTGGAATCCATCTTTGTAATTTTGTAAGATTTAGATAGCCACATACGGAATATGCATGTGGCTATTGAATGTGGATCAATGGCGATAAACATGCTTTGCAGGGTCTGTTGTGAAATGGTCTTCTACATGGATGTTCACCGTGTGACCAAGGGAAGTCCCGTAGGATGGTTATTAGGTACACTAAGATTCCTTCCGTTTTGTGTTCAATTATTTTTCTTCCTTCTGTTGTTTACAAGAAAGTTACAGTTATTTGTAATTGGTGTAATTGTTTTTAATGACCCTGTGTACAAATAGATTAGTGTCTTCAAGTTGAAAATAGACTGTTACAGTATGATTTTGGGGCGATCACATCGTCATTCCATATTTCAAAATCTAATTCTTGTTTGTAAATGTTGGAGTGTCTGTAATAGTTCTGTTGAAGTAAAAATGCACTATCTTTGGAACTATTCAGTTTTAATGAATTTCAATGTACATTTTAAGTGTTATATAATTGTAGGGAAAACCTAATATTTTAACGTTACATTTTATGCTGGAGCACTTCAAATTAAATAGAATGCACTTGGATAAAAGTAAAGTGAAACCTTTCATTTAATTCTTTGAGTGTTATCTATGTGTTGTCAGGTGTGTACTTCAGTAATTATTGATGGCATGATTCTTCAGCTCCCGGTTAGGACTTCTGATTCCTGTGAGCGTGGTGTTGGCCGGTCTTGTGGTTTATGCAGTAATACGACTGAGAAAGTAGACCTGCAATTTATCTATCTGCTATCAAACTGGAACCAAGAAGAGCTTCTGTTATTTTTATATTGTTGTAATTAAGTAATTTGTTAATTGTTTAAAATCAAAATTTACATTCATAAATACTTTTTACGTCTACTTTAATTTAGTTAAATCATGAACAATACTAAGATAAGTAATGCAAGCAGCCTATTTATCAGTGTGTATTTATTTTCACAGCAGTATGCTTATAGATAATATATGTGATTGTGGTGAAAAATGATGTTTTACTTACTGTCAAAGATTGCACAAGCTGAAGTTAAATAAATGTTAATATATTCAAATCTTACTAGCATGTTTTTTTGAAAAAAGTGAGAACAAAAGTGGACCATCAGGAATGTGGGTGCAAAAATAAAATATTCTTGTATTTATTACATTTTTGATATGAAGCAAAAATGTCATGTCCCATGTGCCCTTTACCCTTGCTTACTACTGCTTTTAAAATACATGAATTATGATACAAATTTTTAGTCTCAAGAAGACTGGTTACAGATATTGAGTTTCCTGCTTAAGTTATCATAACAAAATAGTGAAAGATATTCTGGAATATTATGCTTATGTCACGTGTAAAAGCAAGAAGATAAATTTTGAATGATGATTTATTCGAATGTACGCCATTGCTACGATTATTTTAGCATGGATAATTAATTGAAAATTACTAGTATTCTTATCAAAGCATCGGAACAAGAATCAGGGAATTGATAAACAACAGGGAAAGAGAGAAAATTTGTAACAATTTATTAAAAAGTATGTTATTGCATGCACGCCTTTCACTCCTTAAGAGTCGCATTTTCTTTGCTATCTAAGAAGATGACCCCTTCTGTTTTGGAAAGGGGTTGTCGTTTTCCTTCATCTGAGAGGCCATAGAATACTTGATATGCTTATGGATTCTACATAATTTTTGTGTTAAATTATAAAGCTAATTAATGATTGAATTTTAATTTATAAGACTAAAAATGCAATAATTCGGTGCACTTATGGAGTATGTACAAAACTGTTAAGGGTTAAAAAATGTGCGACACTAAAATTTAAATTTTTAAATTAAATTTAGAAGTTATTACTACAGAATAATTTTCAGCCTTTTAGGATCCTCTGGCTGAGTTATATTCAATAAAAGATAATTTTTTAAGAAACGAGAGCTGTTAAAGCTTTATAATAATTTGTTGTTCCGAGGTTGACATAAAAAGTTTCTATATTAATTGAAACATTTTTTATAAATGTACAACTTATCAGAAGTTTTGGATCTAAAGGCTAACAAAATTGTATTATTGGATTTTCTTTGTGTATTTTGATTCTTAATCATTAAAAATATATCTGTTAATTCAAATGTAATAAATCTCACATTGAGTTCTAATTTCATTGACTTATTTATGTTGTTTGTAAAATGTATGAAGAGTTGTATCGCTTCAGCACTTAAAAAAATTTTTTTGTGGAATTTTATTTTGTTAGCAAATATATTTTAAAATTCATTGAACACAAATAACAATTTGAAAATAAAATTTGAATAGTTTTCATGCTTCTGTTGAAATTATGAATCTTAAAATCTTGTTTATAATATGCTCAAAACAGCAGTATGTACACTTATGTTGTAGTAGCAGTGTTTTATAAGTTTAATTTTAGCAAACACTTTGTGTAATTTTGGAGATTTCATCATATTGTTTTTGTGAATGTTTTTGGTACAGATTTATTTAATCAAAATATTGTGTATATTCAACTATATCAAACATGTTATATGCCATTCCAGAATTTATAAATTAATATATGATTACCTGTTTTAAATAATTTCCTTCAATATTTTAATCTCACTTACCAAAAAATGTATTTTTTTCATTTGTATGAAAATAATGGTTATATTGTTATTTTAGATGTTTTTTTATGAAAGATTTGGCATTATTAGTGCCATAACTTAAACTTTACTTTGATTTTTAATTAAGTATATTGATATCCAAGATCTTAATTTATTATTAGTGCCTTTAACTTAAAATTTTTGTAATTAGATAATAATTGTTATAATCAAACTGTTATCTTTATTACATTAGTTATTTCTTTTCCACATTTCATTAATAATTTCTTAATGCGAAATTTATTCTAAGTATTCTAAATGAGCTCTAAGTCATATTGCATCGATTTTGCTGCATATCAAATGCCAAATTGTTATCTTCGATATAATGCCTTCAATAGTGTAATGCATAGTACTACAATATTTATTGTTAATAAAAATTTGTTTTATACAGTTTGTTCCTTCTTTGTTTAGTATTCGCTTACATTTGAAATAATTATAGGGTTTGAAATACATACTATTGTATATTTCAAAGTATGATACCAATTTATGTTCAAATTAATTTCTCTAAATCATAAAATTTGCTAAAGATATTTGAGCTAAGTACATTATTATGTGAGCAATAATTAATTTTATAAATTAAGTATATGAATTAAATAAGCATGTTTTCAAATTGTTAGCAAAAACAAAAATGGGAATTTGCTGGCTTCTGTTATAAAATTAATATTTTCTGAGGCTTAATTTAGAATCATAAATTGTACAAAACTCTGTAAATGACAGAGTTCCAATTTAGATAATTATATATAAGTACTCTTTGAAGTTTGCCCTTTTTACTTTCTCGTATATGAAGTATACAAAGAGATTGTAATTGTCAAAAAATTCAAACTCGAGATTTTGACGAATCTCCTCATTTTATACCTCCCTGAGTCCGAAAAACACAATTTCGGAATTATGTCTGTCTGTGAACATGATAACTCTAAAATTATTAGAGCTACGGGGATGAAATCTGGTATGTGATCTCAACATATAATTTGTAGGTTTCTATCAAATTTTGGACAAAATCCGTCTAAGGGAAGTCTGTCTGTCCACGTTCATGTGAACACTATAACTCAAAAACTTGAATAGCTAAATATATCAAATTTTGTACACAGTTTTATCATCAGAAATGTAGATCCATATAAAAGTTTGGGCCAAATCTGTCGAAGGGTTGAGTGTCTGTATAATTGCATAATTTTGATCACAATAACTTCTTAACAAAATTACTTAGATAAATAAAATTTTGCACGTGGTCTTCTAACCTTAATTGTAGATTTGTGTCCAATTTTTATGTGAATCGGTTTAAAAAAAGGCGTTCAATTTGCATTTTTGCTGTCTTCAATATTCTGCGCAAAAAAGAACGACTGATCTTGGCTCACTGCCAAATTGTACCCATGCTCTTTTGCTGAGGACCGTGATGTTTCGCTTTTTTTTTTCTCCACTGCATTAGGGACGCTTGTTCGTTTTAGTGCCTTTTTGCTTATTTTTTTCTCTACATATGTTAAGGAGCATACGAGAAAGTTATGGGGAGACCACTCTCGCTGGTTTATAACAGCAATTTTATGCATTATCTCTGATCAAGTATTTTGTTTAAATCTATGATCAATTCCGATTATAATCTAAATGACTGAATCAGTTTTTTCACAGTCAGTGTATCATTTTGTCATGTACATTGCCAAGTTTTCAGAAGGACGAGTGGGTTTTAGGTTACCACTGAACATTCTTAATTTTTTATCTTTACAAAGAACACACTTTTTGCCCTTTTTTGTGTCTACGAAAGATTTAATTTATGCAGGAATGCTTTACTCGTGAATGAAATTTTAAAAAATGCAAGAACCATCAAGATGCGATCTGTTTCTCTTATAATCCAAAGAAACACAATTTTCGAGAGTTAGATTTTTGCTTTTAATTTTGCTGTCAAGCATTTACCTATTCTTTTGATTATACATGAAATTTGCACTGTGGAACCTCCATAGTCGAATATCTGTAATTCAAAGGTGGAATTTAGTTAGATATTTTGTAAGAAGAGGAGGTATTCATACTTACTAGTTTTTCAGCCAATAGTAGAAAAGTATAAAATTCAATTTCAGTGAAGCACTATTTATACATTTCTCATTTATATGTCATTTACATTTATATGTCGTTTCATCTCAGTCCCGATTCATTTGTATTCATTCTAATTATAAAGTACTTGCTTTATACGAAGCGAAGCTTTGGTTATAATTGTCCCCCCCCCCCCCTTCTAAATTCGCAAATTCTCTACCTCCGTCCTTCTTATGTTCCTATTAAGGTTGAAACTTTTCCTAGAAAGCAGGGGAGCAACACCCTTTTCTTCCCTGCAATTTCCAAATAAAGGCCTACCTGCATGTACATAAATCATATAAAATAAATGTATAATTAGTTCTCAAGGTAGGCGATGAAGTTACTATTTTTCTCACTTTTATAATAAATGTTTAATTTCAGAATTCCATTATTTTTGTCAGTAATATGTAGTAATATACTAGTACTATCTTAAAAAACTCTAAACTTGTTACTTTTTAATGAATTTGCATCAGTAGCATTAATTTTGTATTGTTCAAAGTTGTTTATTGGAATTTCTGTTGCACGTCTTTTCATTTGTACGTTGTTTTAGGTCAGTCCCTTGAAAGATGTATAAACAGTGATTTACTGTAGTTTCTGTCTGCTTCAAATTTTGCCATCTTGGGAAAATCAATAGTATATAGGGTCACAGTTAACCAACTGTCATTTTTGAATCTCAGATTCACTATTCTAAACTGTGGCTGAGAGAGAGTGATTTGTCATCCCTAACTGAGCTGGCTTCACTACTTGTTCAACATACTACTTGCAATGCAATAGTGAATTTTAGAACAATGCAGCATTTGATTTTTTTTTTCTGCTTTGATTTAGGAAAATAATTGTATCCCAAAAAAGGCACATTGGAATTTAGTTCCTAATTGCATAATTGTGACCAAATATCCTACTGTCCCTTGTTGATTGAGAAAAGCAATGTCCTATCTCAACTCAACCGTTCAGCATTTCGTCTGTCTATCTGTACATTTTTTGTTACACAGTCATGGCCAAACATGTGACTTGACTTTCTTTTGAATTCGGCATGAATATTCCTTGAAATCGTTAAAAACGACCTATAGACAAGAATTTTTATTTCATTTCAAGATGATGGCCATTTTAACACCTTACCTCTCACTCATGCCAAAATAACAGTGTGAGGTTTCGTATTCTATTTCTTGCACCCGTTATCGTTCTGGGCTAGAGTGTTCAAAAGTAACACCCCAAAAAGATTGAAAACAATCCATTTCTTATAACTGGAAGAATTTTTATTTCTTATTTTACATACCAGATGGCAGTACCAGATTATTTATAATGTAATTGGAGATAGCTGCTTGTCACAATTACCCTGATTGTTGCTTTTTCTGAAAAATTAAATTTTCTTAATTTCAGGTTAAAAAAATTCCAAAAATTAAAAATGAATACATATATTGTTCATAAATTTATTTTTATACAATTTTCTTGAATAAAAAATAGGCACTTTTTTTTACTGTTTCCTTAAAAATTAAACGATTGCAAAGGGCTTTAATGGTTTCAGTGTTTATCACCATTAAAACAGTTGTGTAATTTTGGTACTGGGTAGATATTTAATTGTAATTTTGTTAATATGGATCAAAGCAGACATTTAATTATTATTTTGTGAGCACTGATAAAAGCAGAGATTAGTGCAAATAATTCACATTAAAAAAAATAGTGGCTAAACATTTAAAGACTGCGACAAAATGCAGATCTTACTTTTTTTTCTCTTTTTTACGTGAGGTCTACTGTTCATAGAAATACTAGCTGTACCCTAAAATATGTACTTTGGAATTTAGTTCCTATTTGCATAATTGTGTCCAAATATCCTGCTGTCCCTTGTTTATTTGATTTTAATCTTCGTTTAAAGTATGGCTTTAGCCAGCATTTTATTACAATTCATTTGCACCCATCTTATGAATTTTTGGAGATTTTCTAATAAAAAATAGATTATCATTATTAAATTTTATTACTAGAATTTTTATATCATTTATGTATATTATCACATATCGAGATTTTCGAAATTCAATGTAAAATATTTGGCAAAATTGTTTGTTTGTAAATTATCCATGCATTTCTGTCTGGTGACACTTATTATGATTTATTATCTTTATGTACATCAAAAAATAATTTAGAATTTTGATGGTATACGATTTATTGTAGGTGGAGAGATTTAATTCCGCTATTTTTTTAAAGTGAAAACACGATTTTAGTTTTCTTCTTTTGCATGCAGCTGCATTTACATATTGAACGCTCGAAGATTCAGTGGATGTTTCTGAAGGCCTTAACATAATCGTTGCTCGACAGCCGGCTCATATGCCACGCGCTTAAAATAGAATAACCTGCCCCCATGCATCACAATAGAGATACAAGCCGTCATTGAAAAAAAAGGGACTGTAAACCATCTCCCCTTTTTCCTTATTGGGCTGTCCATGCAGGATTTAAACAGGTTAGCTATTTGGCGACTTTTTAACGTCGTACCTTAACTCCAGCCCCCCGGGAGGATGATTAATTCGGGGCCGAGGATGAGAAGCGGCCCGACTCAGTATGCAAGTTCTCGCTTCCTCTGGAGTAGGGTTTCTGATTCCACGGCCTTTTTTCCTTCCCGGGGACGCATCAAAATTTGAAAAAAATCTAAAAAATAGTTATTTTTAATTGAAATCTATAATAATCACACAAAACATGGATATTCATAAATTCCAAAATTTAAACTCTTTTAATTATTCAGCTACAAAATGAAAATGAAATATATTAATTATTCATTTTTAAAGTATGATTTAGAAAACATAAGCAATCTATGCTTTTATCATTCAACCTAATTTTTAGCTTTGTTATGAACAACCCGGCATCAGAAAATACCCTCTCGGCTTCAGATGATGTTGGAGAAATTATTTTCAAAGTCTCGTCACTTTTATAATATTTGATGATCGATTTTCTGTTGATTCAAATAGCTGGAGTTCTTGCTTCACTATCTTGTATAAGTTAAAACTCTTGCTAGTTGGACTAAGTAGGACCTTTGTCTTTGAGTGGATCGCTTTTTGTAATTTTAAGTACAACTTTCAAGATTTCTCTTCCAAAATTTCTGTGATCTCTTCTTCTGAATGGGATTGGACAGTGATTCGTCTTCCTCCCAAAAAAGCCTTGTCGTAATTATTTTAGCTTGTTGAATCAAAGAGTTTTATTTGGTAAATCGCATTTCGACTGCATAGTTTTTATAAGCAAATTTTTACTGGGTTCAAGCCTGCTGCATAGGCAGTCAGAGTTTCAAATTCTACATAAGCCAATAATTTTTGTTCTTCAATATCAATTTTCAAGCATTGCTAACAAACTATTCCAGCGTGTTTTGGTGTCTAAACAAACCATTTTTTCACTGCCAAACTCTGCTTTAACATAATTTTGCAAAATATCATTCTTTAGAGGTGATTTTCTGAATAATTTTGCGATTTTTTTTGTTCCCGGGAAAAAAGTATATTTCCCGGGAATGCAAAAAATATGTAAATCTTATGATTTCCCTACTCTGGAGGTACAGTAATTGAGTTGTGGCTGTGTTGGTCCCAACTTCGATCACGGGACGTACATCTGGGACGTCTGTGCATGGGCTGGTAATACCTATTTTGTAACAGACCGCAATAACCGTCGTTCAATGTACCCGGATGCTTAGGCAGGTCGGGGTTTTCTCTTAATGGTTAACGTCGTACAACTTTGTGGGCCTTAGATAGAGTCTACGAATGTTACTAAGTCCAGTGGCGGGCTAGGGGTATAGATACCCGGAGTGCCAGTTTTAGGGTGCGCCCTTGAGACAAAACGTTAGCACGTTCATGGCCAAATATAACGAGAGGACGAACACATAATACCATATTCCTGGCGCCGTTTGTACTTGCTAATCCGCTGATGACAACTGGAGAGAGAAAAATCAAAATACGCCCCGACAGCCACTTACCTTCGCTACCACTAAGTCCAGTATAAGCGCATTACTCGTTAACAGAAGGTGGGGCTTGTCATGTACAACGGCTGTTCTTATTGTGGGTTGAATACATATCGCAAAAAAGGAAACTATCACCGAAAAGTTTACTTATTTTGTGGTGTTAAATGTTAGAATGCTTATTACACATTGTGCGTGAATGAAAAACAAACATTCAGTGGTGCGTGGTCTATTGCACAGGGATGCATTATATTAATTCCAGTATCGCTTATGACTTTTGCACTTCATTGGAAACTGAGAGGTCGCTTCAGTGACTAGATGGAAATCTGAGAGTTAATAGGGAAGTTTTAAGCCCCTCTATGACAAATGCCTTAACCGAAATACTGATTAAATTTAAAATTTCGTTGAAGTAAAAAAATATCCCTTTTCTTGTTTTCATTTCTACTTTAATCGAAGTGCGGGAGTATTCTCCCTTCTGCTTCCTAATATGTAATCTGTATACTTTTCCAATATGATGCTTTTTGTGATTAGCTTTATAGTATAGCGAAGAGAATTGAATACCCATTTCAGCAGTGGCATAGTAATCGGGATCAAGGTGGGTATAGATGCCCCGGGCTCCAGTTTTATGGGGGTCTATGGAGTCAAAACATTGCTCATTTATGCCATTTTTAAAGCAAAATTCATGAGGGAGTGTAAAAATAATACCATGCCTCTGGGCTCCAAGCCACCCATGACGACTGGGATTTTTAAAAAATCGAAACCAGACGCCACTTACTGACTCTACGCCACTAGCCATGGTGACAAACGTTAATGCGTCTACGTCACTTTTTAAGTCAAATCAAATACTCGTGTGTTGGAACTGCGATGCTGCAGCACCCCCAACTTTTTCCATTGTGTAAATTTAATCAATTTATTTTATTTCACATTTAATATTTAAATTTATCAACAATTAGCGCAATTTTCTATTAAACGATTACAATATTCGAATGAAACGCGAAGAAAAACCAACTCAGGAAACGAAGTTCCCTATCTTATTTTTTCACTACCCGAAGAAGAAGCGCAAAGGAGAAAGTAACAATTCAAACCAGAACTATGGATCATTGCAGCACCGAATTCGGCCTGCGAGGAATATGCATACTGTCTTACCGTCACGAGAAAAACCCTAGACACCAGACATGCCTGTGGCTGTCGTTATGGAAACGGGATATTCCACTGCATTTTGGGGGTGAAGGAAATGGCTTTATTTCATTTGGCGTAGATAGAACCGGCGGAAGCCTAATTTCTATTTGTACTTTGTTCGATAGCAAATTCCTTGACTAACGGAAGTGCGCTTAGTTTGCCAAATATTGCGGTTGATTTCTTATCTGTATCCCTCCTTTCTTCGACTCGTCTATTTGAGGCAACACTGCTCAGGGTTTTTCTCCTGGCGGTAGGACAGCATTCGCGTGTATGTGAGCGCGATAACTTTAAAACGCAACAACCTGAATAAATGAAATTTGGCACGCGGTCTTGTGACCCAAACAGTAGGTCTGTATCACATTTTGTACCCTATCGGTAGAAAAGAGGGCTTCAAAATGTTCACTGGTATATCTTCATAATACCATGAAGCACACAACGCCCCATACTATTTATGCTTGTGCGACGATTAAAAAATCTTGTATCCATTTAAATCAAAACAGCTACGTCTAATCGCATCCCGATTCATATTGTGTGCGTCCGAAAATATTTTATTCTTTTTTTAATGTTAGAAAGCAAGTAACGGGAATTGCCAAGAGGAGAAAAAAAGGATTAATTTATTCTATTACATCTATCTAAAGGTGGACTGCGATAATTTAAATTGGGAATATACTTCTCAATATTCCGTTAGAAAGGGTTCCTTTAAGCGAACCGTGTTTTATTCAAAATCCAGGCCTCTTAAACTATGAATCCTGATCCCAAATAGAAAGGTACAGGATATTAGGCTTCACGAAAATCTTGAAAACATATTTGTATCACGAAAAATTTCTATTATGTATTTCATAACTAAAAATCATAAAATCTTTTGGATTGCAAGAAATTCCATTACTATAAAAAAAACATTTTTTCAATTAAATTTTTATTTATCATTAATTATATTTCATTTCCTTATTAATTTTCAAATTTTTAGCACTCGAGAAAACGTTTAAACTCGGTTTCTAACGCGACGGGAACTGTCGGCTTCCACAGTACCCTTTCAGCTTAAAATTATGGTAGTTTAGTTTTATTAACGTCCCGTTTTGAAGCAACACGAGGGCTATTTTGGGACGGACCTCGTAATTTTGAACCTCGGTCAGATGACGAGGACAACACCTGAGCTGGCGCCCTTCCTCTCCAAACTTCTACGCCACACCAACGGGAGGACGTTTGACCACTACGTATGATTTAACGTGCAACAGGCCCAATACACGGCGGATCTTCAGTGGAATCGGGTTTCGAACCTGGAACCCTCCGGCCCCAAAGCCGAGACCTTACCACTAGGCCACCGCGGCCTCTAAAGTTATAGTAGAGAAAGGTGGGGAAAGCTTGCGCGTGCCGAATTCGGTGCTGCAAGGATCCATAGTTCCGGTTTGAATTGTTACTTTCTCCTTTGCGCTTCTTCTTCGGGTAGTGAAAGAATAAGATAAGGAACTTCGTTTTCTGCGTAGGTTTTTCTTCGCGTTTCATTTGAATATCGTAATCGTTTAATAGAAAATTGCGTTAATTGTTGATAAATTTAAATATTAAATGCGAAATAAAATAAATTGATTAAATTTGCACAATGGAAAAAGTTGGGGGTGCTGCAGTACCACAGTCCCAACACACGAACCGCCCCTGCACTGACGGATAGACAGATATCCCCTGTCGAATTTTGTCCAAAATTTGAAAGAAATGTACAAATTTAGAGTAAAGACCGCATACTAAATTTCTTCCTTCTAGCTTGTTGCGTTTTTGAAGTATCGTGCTCACAGTCTTAATCTCAAAACTATTTTTGTTTCTGACTCTGGGAGGTCTGAAACGTGGAGATTCGTCGGTATTTTAAGCAGGGGTGGGTAAAGTGGGGCGGCAGGGCCTCCTCTCAGGGCAAAGTTTTGTATCCCGATCACGCAACGGCTACTCAACCAGTTGATAAATAAAGATTTTGCAAAATTTTGAGTGGATCATCATTACGTCCCTCCCCTTGTACAGAACGCCGTCCCATGCAGGGGCGGCTCCAGGGGTGTACATCCTGAATTCCTAATCATAAATTCAGAGGCGGCCCGGGCAAACTGAGCAAATGCGCGTGGCGCCAAAGTCCGGGTTGGTGCTAAAACGGGAGTGTGAAGAAGAAAATTTTTAATAGACTTGGAGAAATAAAAGTAAAATATTCTTAAAATGTGTTGAATATATTATTTTAGTTTCAATAAGACCACTTATAATCTTAAATATAGCCAAAGTTTAAAAATTCCACCCAAATTAAGTCATACTTGCAGGTAAAACGTACATATTTCTGAGTAAAATTTTGTTTGACATTTAGAATGCAGATATTATAAAATGTAAAAAAATACGTTGGTTGGGGGGGGGCGCCCATATTGTTGCCCTGCCCGGTTGGTAAAGTTACTTCGGGACGCTTCTGCATAAATTTGAAAATTCGCGCGCGTTATATGGATGCGGACTGGAACAAATAGAAAGGAAAGCCAATGGAAAGGTAAACGAAATCTTAATGATTATAGTTTATAAGTATAGTTGATAATTAAAGTTAAATATTTCAGCATATGTACCAATATACGATATATATAACGGGGAGGCGCCACAATAATTTCCCACAGGGCGTCGAATAGTCTGGGGTCGGTCCTGACCCCATGTTCCTGAGCCTACAACCCTTAGTCCTCCCCTTGTACAACAAGTCGTGCCCACCTGTCAGGCAGACAGTTACCCCTCGTCGGGCGAACTCTAACGCCATTTCTGATTTTAAGGTAGATTTTTTTTTCCTTCTCATGAAAATTTCGACCCTTGCTCAAGGCTGGGACCGCCACATAGATTTTTATTGCCATCGGAAACCGCGGCAAGGCGAAGTGGTTGCAACACAAGCCCGAGAGTCCCCCTTTTCCGACTTCCGCCTGTAGTGACACAATATGGGCGTTTTGTGCTTCATGGTATTATGAAGAAATACCAGTGTACATTATGAAGTCCTCTTTCCTATCGATAGGGTACAAAATGTGATACAGACAGTTTGGATCACGAGACCACGCGCCAAATTTCATTTATTCAGGTTGCTGCGTTTTAAAGTTATCGCGCTCACATACACGCGAATACTGTCCTACCGCCAGGAGAAAAACCCTGAGCAGTGTTGCCTCAAATAGACGAGTCGAAGAAAGGAGGGATACAGATAAAAAAAATATCAGCCGCAACATTTGGCAAACTAAGCACACTTCGTTAGGCGAGGAATTCGTTTTCGACCGAAGCACAAAGAGAAATAAGACTTCCGCCGGTCCTATCTACGCCAAATTAAATAAAGCCCTTTCCTTCACCCACAAAATGCAGTGGAATATGCCGTTTCCATAACGACTGCCACAGGCATGTCTGGTGTCTAGGGTTTTTCTCGTGGCGATAAGACTGTATACAGATCAGCAAACGGGCAACCCTTTGATGAATTTGGCCCAAGATTTTATGCAGGTTTACAATTCTGTCGATAAAATCATGCACCAAATTGTATGCATCTAACTGTTTGCGCTTTTTAGTTGCCGTGTTTGCATGCACTCAGACAGACTTGTCTTTGAGGGATTTCATCCGAAATTTGTTAGAAATCTGCAAATTTGGTGTTAAGGCCATATACATACCAAATTTCACCCCCTAGCTGAAAGCATTTTCGAGTTATTGTATACACAGAGACAGTTTCAAAAACTTTTTTTTTTTCATATTCATGGAGATCTAAAACATGAAGATTCATCAAAATTTCGCGGTCCAATTTTTTGACGATTACAATATTTTTTTTATTTGAATATTTCGTATATGAGAAAGTAAATTTTTTCGTGGGGGTGGGGGATGGGACGGGGAATCGTAAAATGTCAAAATTCATCAACATATCAAGGCCGAATGTTTCAGCAATTGCAATTTGCTCTTTCTTGTATAGGTATGCTTCGACGAATGAGAAGTAAATAACATTTGGTAAAGTTTGAAACAATGCCGTCATCATTGAAAGTAACCTGTCGTTTCCCCCCTCGTCTTCTTCGTTTCTACACACTATCCAGTGAAAAAAACTCGTTTATAGCGAAATTGACAGATATCAAATATTTGCTTTGGAAAATGGAAGTTCTAAAGTAGAGTGGCCTTCAAGACGCAATGAAGAAAAGGCCAGCGGAGCCCTCTGCATCACTTCGGGACCTCTTAAGAACCCAGTTAAACAATGGCATTGTTGGCACAGGTGAGTTGAAAAATGCGCCGTATTAAACTCTGCCATTGTTGTCGAAGGCCTGTCGCTTTCACCAATGAAATTGCGGGAACGTATTGAAATTTAGTTCTAAGAATTCCGTCTTACTTTCTATAATTAAAAAAAAAAAAGAGAGAAAGGAAGGCTACGTATATTGAAACGATTTTAATGACAAGGAATAAAATATATTACTTTGGAATTGTAGTATACTTATATATTTATAGCCTTATTAACATTTTTGCGAAATGGAAGCTTTTAATTTCTTCTTGTATCTCAGAGGTTCTCAACCTGTGATACACGTACCCTTGGGGGTACGCGAAAGTGTATGATTCCCATCGTAACATGTAATTCTGGAAAACTATTGACAATACCTGTTAGTGTTTGTAGATAAAATTAAATAAAATTTTATCTAAATAAAATAAAGATCATAAAAAATGTTCCTAAATAAATATAAATCGATAAAAACAAAATTGTTAACCACGTATTTAAAAAAAAATTATATAAATCTTTTGTCAATTTGTGTTGTACTAGGCGCCTTTGGCGATCAGCATGTTCGCCGGGAATAGTGACTTTTTTTACTTTCGAGAATAATATGTGAAAAAATTATATAAAATTATATAAATCTTTTGTCAATTTTTGCTGTACTAGGTACCTTTGGCGATCAGCATCAGAGGAGTAGTCGCAAAGTAAGCAGTGCCGGGAAGTTCTGAAAACAGTACCGGAACGCTCTAGCCTGGGTGACAAAAATCACGCTGTTTTAAGGAAGTTTTCACAATTTTTATTTTCTCGTATACGAAGTATACAAAGAGAAAGTATTGTAATATTCAAAAAATTCGAACTCGAGTTTGTGACGAATCTCCACGTTTTAGACCTCCCTGAATCCGAAAAACACAATTTTGGAATTATGTCTGTCTGTGTGTGTGTCTGTCTGTGAACAGAATAACTTGAAAACTATTAGAGCTACGGGGATGAAATTTGGTATGTGATCTTTACACATAATTTGTAGGTCTCTATCAAATTTTGGACAAAATCCGTCTACGAGAAATCTGCCTGTTTGTCTGTCCGCGGTCATGCGAACACTATAACTCAAAAACTTGAATAGCTAGATGGATAAAATTTGGTACACAGTTTTATCGTCATGAATGTAGGTCCGTATACAATTTTGGGCTTGGGCCATATCCGTCAAAGGGTTGACTGTCTGTCGGTCTGTATAATTAACGGATTCTTTTCAAAAGTAATCTCCACGCGCATGCTTACTGGAAGCAATCTTCTGTGTTCGCAAAAGCTATGGAGCGAATTACGGCAGTTTGTCCTTGAGCCAGTAAGAGCGGGAAATCGGTACGCATCTCTTTGAATTTGATTCTTTACCTAGATATTTTTCAATCACTATAATGAAAAACCTTCTGATAGTCATTGGATTCTGGGTAACTGTAGGTTTGAAATTTTTTAGCCACGCGGGGGAAGGGGAAACGGCACCCTTCTGGGGAAGTATACGAGAAAGTTTAGGGGAGAACACTCCCGCTGGTTTGTAATTTATTTCTCGTAAAAAAAAAATCATTGTCTGAATGGCGTTCCGGTGCGTTCCAGCTCCACTACACCCCTGAGCAACATATTCGTCGGGAATAATGACTGTGTTTTATTTTCATTAAATCTCTTATTCGTTGCTTGGTCTTCATGATTCCCTCAGCACAGTGGTCTTTAACTTCAAACTATTAAAGATATTTAATCTGTACTATTTTGGAAGCCTTTCATCAGTTCTGTTCATTGTTGAAATGCACTTTCCAAATGGCAGGTCTGTGATCTCACCTAAAATTCCAACTTTGGTGTAAATGGTGAAAATTCCACTAACCGGTTTATGTGCTAGGTGAACTAAAACATTCTCATTAAAATATAAGAAATTCAATAGAATCATTCAGCATCGGAGTATAATTCAGTACTGAATATTTTTCATAATTTACTTGTTATCTCAGAAGGATTTTGTTAACATTTTTAATGAAATATTCAATACACTTCTATAAGAAGATAAGATTTCAAACAGAACGATAACATATTTTTATGTATGAAATTTTATGATGGGAAAAAATGGCAGGTTTTATAAGAATGGATAAACTATAAAACATTTTTACTTTCTCGTATACTAAGTATACAAAGAGAAAGTATTGTAATCGTCAAAAAATTCGAACTCGAGATTTTGACGAATCTCCACGTTTTAGACATCCCTGAGTCCGAAAAACATAATTTTGGAATTATGTCTGTGTGTCTGTCTGTGTGTGTGTGTGTGTCTGTCTGTGAACACGATAACTAACACGATAACTCGAAAACTATTAGAGCTACGGAGATGAAGTTTGGTATGTGGTCTTTAAACATAATCTGTAGGTTTCTATCAGATTTTGATCAAAATCCGTCAACGGGAAGTCTGTAACTCAAAAACTTGAATAGCTAGATGGATAAAATTTGGTACACAGTTTTATCGTCATGAATGCAGGCCCGTATTAAATGTTGGACCAAATCCGTCAGAAAGGGGCGTTCAAATTGCATATTCAATTTCTTTTAATCCGATTCTCATGCGCAAATTACTGGCAGCAATCTGTTATTGTTGTAAATTTTATTTACAACAATAAATAATGTTCTCAAACATGAATTGTAACAAATTTTTTATTGTTGTAAATAAAATTCAAATCGATCTCATTATTTCAGCAAATCTTTTATTTACGAGCTTTTGCAATTGTTACGATTGTGGTAGTATAAATTGTTTTCTTGGGAATTCAATTCCAAAACAGAATTTTCGCTTTAGTATTCATTTCATTGCCTATTTTATCGCACCTGTTTCAAAGAAATATTTTTTTAAAACGTGGCAACAGATATTTCATTTCAGGTTTGTTGGTTTGTTTCACTTTCTCGTATACGAAGTATACAAAGAGAAAGTATTGTAATCGTCAAAAAATTCGAACTCGAGATTTTGACGAATCTCCACTTAGAAAGTATACGAGAAAGTTTAGGGGAGACCGCGCTCCCGCTGGTTTATTGTTGCTTACTTTCGCAGTTAAGTCTTAATTGTAATTCCTTCAAAACTTAAAAACATACAAAATTTCGATTGAAAAATATTTTACAATAAAAGCTACTTGATGTAAGAAAACGGATCCTCATTTTTAGATTGGAACATTTCCTCATTTTTGGTTTCTACAATGAAGTAGAAAAATACGCGATTAAATAGTTGTGGAAACAATAGTAGTGGTTTGAATTTCATTGCAAGAATGAAAAGTATCGTTGCAAATTATACTAAAAATATTTATTAAATAATGTTAAATTACAATAAAATCACACGAATAGTTGAGGTGGTGGACTGCAGCTCATTGGCCACCCGCAGGGGCCATCATCTGCTTTTTATGGAATATTCATGCTTTTTGCAACTATGGTTCTATCCATTGTAAGTAAAAATGTGCATTCAGACGGAGTGTAAATTTTTAAATATTGAAGAAACATTTAGGTGAGGTAGAGGTTGATCTTAGGTTTTAATTTTAAATTATTTATAAAAGGGAAATTCAAAGGGATTTTTTTTCTTTAATTTAAGAACAAGAAAAGAAAAGGCAAAGAGAGTGTACCTAAATTGGGATGATTAAATAGATAATTTTCTTAATTTTAAAATGGTGTGGAAATTCCCTTTTCTGTGATAATATTGTGGCCACCAGCTGAATTCCAGTAGAAGTCGCTGTCATCGCCATTAATATCAGAGCATAAAGCTGCGTAGAACAGGAAGACGGAATTAATTTACACCTTTCTTAACAACAGAATTTTAAAAGTTAGAGTTGCATCACACTCTCCAAACTTCACATTATGCAAGCAGGCGTGCCTCAGGGGGCGAAATTAAGCCCCTTCCTTTATTCAATTTTCATAAATGATATTCCACAAAGGTACAAAACTAAACTCTGCATTTATGCTGACGACACGGCGATACTTGCACAAAATAAAATTCTTAAATTCATAGCAAAGGCACTAAACGACCACCTCAGAGAACTTGAAAACTGGTTTGCTGGGTGGAAGGTTGCGGTCAATGCAAATAAAACAGAACTTGTCTTGTTTCCTAAAAGAAAAAAGCCACCCACTCCCAATATTATTTTACAAGGTAAAAGTATCCCTTGGTCTCAGGAAACCAAATATCTTGGTGTCATTCTCGATTGTAAACTAACATGGAAATTCCACATTAATTTATCACCCAAAAATTCCGAGATAAATGGAGAAAAATTTACCCCCTAATTGCTCGGAATTCGGAAATAAGTAGAAAAAATAAAGTGCTTATTTTATACTTCCATCTTGCGACCTGTGCTCACATATGCTAGTCCCGTGTAGGCCTACGCTGCCAAAACTCATTTCAATCGCATCGAAAGGTTCCAGAACAAACTTCTCAGACAGATTACCAGTGAAGAACGAGGATATTAGAAATGCTCTTAATATTAAAACCCTTAAGGAATACATTAAAAAGCTAGCAGTAAATTTATTTAACTCTCTCCACGAAATCGATAACACATCCATTCTAGAAAACGATTTCTACACCCCAGATCCAAACATCAAAAGACTGAGGTTAATCCTCATCTAATAAAATTTTTCCTCTATATCATAACATTTAAATTTTTATTCTCATCTTATTTTTTCATATTTAATCTCTCTGAAATTGACTTCCTCTCGTTTCTTACGACCACCTTTCATTTCTATTAATCTTTATTGTAAACAACCTCTCTCATTGGCTCCCCCTCCTCACCTTTTCCTGCCAGCCATCCTCACCCACCCCTGCTGACTCAAGACCATCTCCGAACTCCGGCAAACCACATCCACCTGGATCTTCAAGCATCTTCGACCCCACTGAACTACAACACCATTGGCTGCCATCAAAACCACCACGATCTTTTTAAGAAGACCCCGTCTCCCATCATCCAAGCAAGCAAACAAAATTATGACATCTACACGATCGAGTATTTGAGGGTAAAGATTGAACCACTCAAGCGAAGAACCCAACCAGGGCAGTGTTACAACTGCCAACAATATTTCCACAGTAGCAGGCAATGTACTAGAGATCCTGTCTGTCTCAAATGTGCAGGTCCACACCCTACCAGGCAATGTCAAAAGCAAACTGACACTCCAGCAAAATGTGCATTATGTGGCGGCGACCACACTGCAAATTACTCAGGTTGTTCCAAACACCCAAGCAACTTACTGCCACCTGAACCACCAACCTCCAGATGGTCCGCTGATAACCCCCTTAGTAAAACCTTAGCTGCTTCAGCACCTAAGACGAGAATTAATCTGCCTGCTCCCATCAATAGAAAGTCTGTAAAATCTCAACTACAAACCAATTCTAATAATGCTAATACTTCCATACTCTTCACCAACCTTATCAACAAAGTTACTGCACTTTTCAGCGAGGTCATAGTGGCCCTAGACAGCGAAAACAACAACATGCCTCAAGTTCAATAACTCAAATTCAGAAAGTCCACTCAGATGCATAGGTTAGAATGCAAATGGGCCCAGGAACAAAATCAAAGAACTCACCCATTTCATTATTGATCAAGATCCTCACATTGTAAGCATACAAGAAACCCATCTTAATCCTGCCGACAAAATCAAAATTCCCAACTTCTCCATTTATAGGAATGATAGAACCACTCACCGGGGGGTGACACTGCAATTCTCATTAAGAAGGGTATCGCACACAACGAGGTTAGCTTTGACGCCGCAACCTTTGAAAACTGCAATTTGTATTGATCTCCCATACAAAAAACAAATCACCGTTGTTTCCATCTACAGACCTCCTCATGGTCTTATTGACACTGCTGAACTAAGTAGGATTTTCTGTTCCAATTCTCAAGTCATCTTCTTTGGTGATTTTAATACCAAACACTCTTCCTGAAACATTGGTCGCTCTAATAGAAACGGTCCTATCATTTACGACTGGGTCAATCGTAACAATTTTTCAATTATCGCACCCCTGCAGCCAACTTATTTCTCTGACTCTTACAACCTTAATGCAACGCTGGACTTTGCTGTCGTTAAGAATATCAGTGCAGCAGAAGCTGTTGCTATCAATGCACTTCCCAGCGAGCATAATCCTGTTTGGTATGAATTCCTGCTTTCAAATGTCCTCCCCATCCCACTCAGATATCTTACAACCACAAACTGGAACAGATTTCAAGAGATCAGCTCCAGAACTATCTCTGGCAACCCTTCAATTAACAACATTAGGGATATTGAAGAAGCACTCGCAAAATTTGGATGTGGAATCAATATCGCAATCAACCTTTCGAGTCAAACTAGATCAATTAACACAACTCACCACAAACTCCCACCTTTCATCACTAATAAAATTACCCGCAGGAACAATATCAGGAAGAGATGGCAATATACCAGATACCCTCCATTTAAAACTGAATCCAATAAATTGACAGCAGAAATTAAAAATGACATTGAAACATGGGATAACAACAAATGGAAAGAACTCCTGCAGGGACTTAACACCGAAGACATCTCCCTTTACAATATGGATAGGAAACTCACTAAAAATACGTCAGCATTCCACCCATTCTTGGGCCAAGAGGACCGGTCTTCTCCTGCGCAGATAAAGCAGATGTTTTCAGAAATGCTCAGGAAGAATACTTCCAGGAAAACACCGAGCCTTATGATGACAACTTTATTGAAAGTTTTGAAAATGAAATTGAAGATTTCTTCAGTACAAACAACAACCCAGGCTCTGCACCTCTTTCTTCCCCTGCTGAGATCTTGACCATTACTGCTAAACTCAATATACGCAAAAATTCTGGCCCGGACAAAATTCCTAACAAAGCCCTCGAGCTTCTCACTCCAAATGCACTCACTTTTCTAACTAAAATCATTAGAAAATGCCTCACTTTTAATTACTTCTCTTTGAGATGGAAGCAAGCAAATATCATCATGCTCAACAAGCCTGGTAAAAACCCAAAAATCTCTAACAGCTATAGGCCCATCAGTCTCTTAAGCTCCGTTGGAAAAATCTTTGAAAAAGTACTCCAGAAGAGAATTAACAACTTCTGCGATACCAACAATATCATTCCTAGTGAACAACTCGGCTTCAGAACGCATCACTCAACTGTCCACCAACTTCTTCATGCCACCAACTCCATCACTGAAGGTATGAATAATAAATTCTACACAGGTGGTGTCTTTTTGGACATATGGCACGATTGACTGATTTTTAAACTTATCCAGCTTAATTTTCCAAAATATATGATCAATATCCTCAAAAGCTTCCTCGAAAACTGAACCTTCAAAGTTGTCATTCACGGCTAATCCTCTAACACGGGAATCATCAAAGCAGGCACACCTCAAGGAAGCGTCCTCAGTCCAATTCTTTACTCAATCTTCATCTCAGATTTCCCTTCCCACACAAGAACCATCATCTGCCTTTTCGCAGATGACTCAGCAGTACTAGCTCAAGGATCGACAGTAAATTACGTCTTGCGTACTCTCCAATCTTTTCTTTATTCTCTCGAAGAATGGCTTACAAAATGGAGAATTGCGGTGAACACTGACAAAACCAAAGCCATTATGTTTCGTAAAGGACACCCCAATCACAACCCTAGCATCCTGGAACTCTTTGATGAACCAATCGAGTGGGTGACAGAAGTTAAGTACCTCGGACTGGTTATCGACAATAAACTTACTTTCAGGCAGCACATTAGCTATTTAAAAGAAAAATTCTGGGCAAAAATCTATCTTTGCCTTCCTCTCATTGGAGATCCAGTCTTTCTCTCGAGAACAAACTCATCCTTTTCAAACAAGTCCTCTGACCTATCCTTACCTATGCTGCACCTATCTGGGGCCTTGCAGCCCCATCCAATAGGAAAAAAGTCAAAATATTTCAAAACAAGCTTCTCCGAATTATTGGTAACGCTCCATGGTTCATACGGAACTCTGTCATCCACTCTGATCTCCAAATTGAATCAATTGATGACCACATTCAGAAGCTCTCAAGAAAGTTCTTCACTGGGATCACTGACCATTCAAATAGCTTGATTGCAGATCAAACTGATTATACCAATTTTAACGGTCGCTACAGGTACCCTTTTGAAACAACCAAATGGTCTCTTCCGCTCAAGCCTCCTTAAATTCGTTTTCTTTTTCTCTCCCACACTTTTGTTTTTTCATCTAATCCAATTTGTCTTCTTCACTTCCCCTCGTGGTGTGCATCCCTTCCTTTTCTTCCCCCTCAAATTTCAATGATCTGAATCTAAGGTAACCAATGTTTAATCAAACTAAGTAGAAGTGCATAGCACTGGGACTCTATCTTGTTATATAATCTTTGTTTGATCATCCACTCACAGCCCAGAAATCAGCGAATTCAGACGTCTCTCAGATTCCTGGCTAACTCACGTTTCGTCAAGCATCTAGAACTTTCATACAGGGGAAAGTCGCGGCTGCGCCGCGCAGATTGCCCCTCACCATATCATTTTGTCTTGTCTTGCAGACAAGGAACGTAACATCGAACTACCTTGTTTTGTAATCTTTGTGATAAGACATGGAGTGTGTTGGAGAAGACGATGTACGAGGCTAACGACGCGCCATCCCAATCATATGACGAACCAAAACTGATTAAATTGTATATATCTTCTTCTGTAAATATTGCTTCTTAAATAATGTATTCCTTTATCCTGTACAATATAGCACTTTAGATAGATGAACCGTCTATTTAATTGAATGTACCCACAACACCCTAATCAGCCCATAATATCTTCCGAACCGACAAATGTCCAAAACTCCGTTTAGTTCTTAATTAATTACAAATAAACTGTTCCGAGGTACACATTCTCACCTTCCAAAATTTGTCAAACGCCGAACTCGATAATTCCACATCTAAAGACTTCTTATTATTCTGATAATAAGCAATCATCGCTTTATTCGGTATTTTAAGATTTAATATATTTATAATAGTATAAAATTTTAAGATTTTCTCATAACTTGGTTGAAGAAGAAAATCAATATGACAGATTATTATTAATTTCATATAATTAAATAAAGCCGCATGACTTTTGAAAGGCCTAGAGTCTATTCGTGACGTCATAAATTTAGAAATCGCGACTAAATAAATCCGCACCTCACGGATTCTGTTCTTAGTGTGTACATGATTGCTTTTCGAATCAGACAGAAAATGCTCTACAACTTTGTAATTTACTATACTATTACCGTACTCTCTTACTGTTGTCGAGAGAAGAGCGCCTACTCCAAATTTCACCACTAGATGACGCTGTGAGATAGTTTGTTTATCCCATAACGGATAACAATAAGTGGAAAAACTTTTATGATAGTTGTTTGGTACTTAAGGACTAGCTTTCTAGTTGATAGGTAAAAAGCAGCTTTCGGATACACTTTAACGGAATGTTCTAGAATCATCGGGCAGCATTCAGTCATATATAGAAATTTTTCAAAAAGCCTTTAGTACCACTTTAAAAACTATAATTTTACATATATAAATGTTAAAAAATCGAACGTTTGATCATGAATAAACTGTCTGCAAGTTTCATGAATGATTCGATTGTTGTATCGAGTCAAGCTTCTGGAAAAAGATTTCAATTGCTTACATGCATGCAGGGCCGGCCTTTAGCCGATTGGACCAATTGCTGCTAATAGGGCCCCGCACCAGAGTACTACAGAGAATGTACTGGAAAAGATTTTTCAAAATTTAATTAGATTTGAAGTTAATTGATATTTTAACATAGCTTATGTGTTCAAAAACTATTCTTACACCACTTAGGAGGAAAAAATATCCTTTTTTGTGTGGTGCCAATTTTATATCCATACAAGTTTTTCTTTAATTTTAATTAATTTTTAGAAATATTTTAATTATATAATACGACAGTATTTTTCATTCTTTTAGTTATTGAACGCTCGTTGCGACGATATTAAAACATTTTGTGTGTGTATGTGCACTTTATCTTTGAAAAATAATACAGATAAAAATAATACAGTCGACTCAAGCCTAAAGCATTATCAGGCTATGTACGATGTTTTGGACTAGAAGTTCGAATCTCTCTCTCTTTTTATAAGTATACGTACTGTTATGGGTTTTACAAACTTTGGGATCGGGAAACACGGCTAACTAAAATTATTTCCAATAGGGCACCGCATCTCCTAAGGCCGGCCTTGCATGCATGGTATTTCACGCACAATGAGAAGAAAAATGCGTCCACGTTTGATTATGAAAGAACCCAGCGCCGCTCGGCGGGGAGTATGGAAGATCAGTCCAAAAACTGCTTTCTGGTAACGTAACCGTAATCTTCATTTTGTTCATGATTATGATTTATTGTACTGAGTTGAAATCGGTGTTTTACGGCCGTGGCAAACACTTGAGAAATCCCCAGATTATTAATTTACTCGAGATGAAAACAGCAAGTTTCATGAACCATATTTTAACGCCAACCTTGCAAAGATGGTATGGAGAGATGAGGCATGCTTTTCGCGTAAGACGTGCAGAACGCCTATAACTGGACGATAGAAAATTCTAGATGTTCTGTCGAAGACCGGCATCGAGTATGCTAATCAGTTAATGTATGGTGCAGAATTTTCAATAACAGATTGATCGACCCAATGTTTTATTTAATAACTGCAATCCAGATGTACTTTGTGGCAGCAAAAGGGATCATAAGCTTATGACACGTAAGGGCTCCATTCTTCCGTAATTCGTGACCATACAGTTTTGAAAATTGTCACTATTCAGATGATAGATTTTGTGTATAAGGTGACTTTTTGCAATAAATCAATGATGCTCTACTACATGGAATCTCGATCCGTTTTCGAGTTAACCCTTTTATTACCAAGACCTTCATTATTCATTCTGATGTTTGATTCATATTTGTCAAATGCACTCATTTTGGGCCTAAGATGAAAGTTCATAAAAGAAAAAAAAATTATTTAAATTTTTTAATTGTAATTCGAAGTGATTCCAATTGGCATAATTGGGAATTAAGTAGCGCAGAAGTTAAATATGCTATGATGTCATTTGGAATCATTAAGAGTTAATGCAACACAACAAGTGATGGACATATTTCACGAAGATCGGCATTTGTAAAATATAGTAGCTAAATATACATTTATTGATAGTAGTAAACACATTTTCCTTTCATAAGCAATAAACATCGTAATAATTAAACAAATTTTATTTTACATGGTAAGCTTTAAAACAGTTATTTTTGTTATTCAGAAATAATTAAACTGCATTTACCTTGAATAGGATTGAATACATTATTTGCATCTTCTTTTCTACATCTGTGTGAGGATGTAGAAACCAAGCAATTCCGTCATATCTCACATCAGATACTGATATTTAGTTTTAAATATTATTTTAAAATTACAAAATATAATAGAGAAGAATTAATACGAACTTAAAAGGAATATAAACACAACACGTGCAGTCATCAAGACGAGTTCAACTGTGTTCATCTAACCCCATTGATGATATTTGAGGGAACATAAGAACATGATATTTCATTCAGGGAACGTAAAAATTTTAAAACGAATATTTATCAAAAATAGATAAAAAAATTTAACATATAAAAAATAATAAGAATGAAATTGTACCTGTAATTAAATTTAAATTATGTTAAAATTAATATTTATTTTGACATCTTTCTCTGAATGACGTGAAGTTCAAAAAGGCAATTTTTCAATAGATAAAATCGATATGATAATCGATTGTGGCAACTATTGGTATTAATAAAAAATATATTTGAAAAGAGGAAATTGCAAAGAATTTAATGATGTCCATTTGGTATCAGAGGCAGGTTTAGATGCCGAACAAAAAAATAATGAATATGATGATTCTAAATGGCATCATCATCATTGGGACTGAAAGGGTTAAAAATACTTACTTTCGAATGGTGCACTGTAAATTATCTTAATGCGTAGCGCAGAGTTACTTTTCTATACGTAGACCCCACATTTATGACTATAGCTTCCGCCGTTCTGAAGTTGGGGAGGAGGGTTCAAGATATTTGTGGGTAACCTATATATTGCAAAAATTATAGATTGTATTTTCTTGAAATTTTTTCTGTTCGTTATAATGATAGCATTAATTAAATAGTAATATTGTGGATGAGCGTAGACCCTCATTGTCAATCAATATTTTCAAACCCAGTCTGCCACTGCGATTCACGATTATTTCCTAAACGGCTATCATTGAAAAATTAGTGAGTGCTTTAGTTTCTTCATTTGCTTTGGTATTGCATGTTTTTCAGATTTTTCCTTTGTTTCGACCAGTAGCGAATCTAGGATTCGGGTCTGGGGGGGTGGGCTGAGATCATAAAAATTTTGTATTGTTGTGATGAAGGTAAAATCTGAAGGCTAAAGTAAACCAAAACTCTTTAACTTTACAGACTTTACTCACCTGACAATAAGAATCATAAAAAACAATACAATACTTTCGATAATTTAATAAAAATTACAATGAAATAACTAGCCAAAAAATGTCTTCGACCATGCCAAAGCTACAAGTGGAATGACTACAAAAGTAGGAAAATTTTCGAGCCAGTCAAGCTAGAAAGTAATGCTGAAACGATTTTTTTATTTTTTTAAAAGAGATAAACTAAGAAAAAACAGGTTGTAATGATGTTAAATAAAATCAAGAATGCTGGCTTGGCTCTGGGGAGGGGGGGGGGGCGGTAGCCCGATAGCAACCCCCCGGATTCGCCACTGGTTTCGACTATGATTACCATGGCAACCATGTGACGATTTTTACATAATATTTTTTAACCAGTCAACCAGCTTATGAAACATATAATTTTCTTATTCTTCTATTTATACTCTTTTTTGCGATCAAAACTATTTTTCCGACCCTACAATATCGATATTACATGTTCTGAATGTTTTACTTAAAATTCATTCTTATAAGAATTGCAAAAGTGATTTTCTCAATTTACAATCAAAAATAAATTTCCTGAAGCTATATCTTTCTTTCGCTATTAGTTACCCGAAGAAGGTCTATCACGTAAAAATAAAACGAATCTGTTGCTGAACTGTATTCTTAACGACACAAAATTCTTTTTCTGCTTTCGAACGAAAGAGGCTTGTACGAAACCATCAGACAGCTAAACTCATTCAGCATGAAAAAGAAAATTCTCGTTAGCAGGCCCCAAATCATTACATATAAGTTCCACTCCAAGAAATCAAGGAATTGATTTTTAATGGAGGTAGACATTTAGTTTTTTTATATATATATATATCTTATGAAATGAAACTTCGAGTTCAACTTTTTCAAAATTATTCATTTGTGTTTATTTTAAGGGCAAACAAAAGAAATTTTGAAGTGTGTTCTTTTTTTCTTTTTTTTTGAAAAAAGGTTACATCTCAATCTTTCCGTAGATTAAAAAAAATTAACCCATTTTTAAATAGATTGTATACCTTTTGTTTTCGATAGATCCTTAGGTCACCGATGTTTACAGGCCCGGATTTACACATTTCTACGCCCTAGGCCAAAGTATATTCTACGCCCCCTCTCAAAGAAGTGAATTCATCATTTTCAATTTAATATACTACAGTTTACTTTTGAAGCATGTAAGAACTTAATACAATCTTTATGATCTTTGAACCACATTAAATTTTTAATCAAAATTACACTACTTATGAAATAACATCAACACCTTTAAAGCTACTCCATCGAATTTCTTGAAATCGTTTGAAATACCTACTAGAATTGTTTTGTTCGTACTTTTGTCCGCGAATAGGCTTGAAGGGTCGTTGAAGTAGTCAGATCTTCTTAAATCTCTGAATGCAGGTAAGTGAAGACAATAAGATCCACAGTAAAATGATTTATTCAGGATTTTCTAACCATCATGTTTAGAAAATCCTGAGAGAATTCGGTGCTCAGCACTACTGGCAGAGAATGCTGAAAGAGTTTACTATGGGTGCAGCTGTATCATTTTTATTTATTTATTACCCACGTCAACCCACTCACCCATTGGTTATGGAGCGGGAAAAGCTCACACCCAGACCTCAAGAGGCCGGAAATAAACAAGCAAAATAATGCAAAACAGTGCACCCACAGACAGTACCAATTTACAAATCACTGAATGAAGAAAACAAAATAATCACACTATTAAAAATGATAATCACAATATTCATAAAAAAAAACAGCGGAAATACTGTAAACATTTACAAAAATAATCCATCATTTTCAAACAATAAATAATACGGTACATGTACAAAGGAATACAAAACCAATTTAACCACAAATGAGAAACACCACAATTATAACACACATATAGGTAAGTATAGTTAAATTTTTTACAGCTTTATCATGAGGCCTTAGAGGTCTATTCCAGGGGTTCCCAACCTTTATTTTCCCTCGCGTACCCCTTTATCAGTCCTTTTATTTTCGCGTATCCCCTATTGTCATACCTCCTCCAACCATCTATCAATGCAATGAAGTTTTTATCAATAATGTTAAGGGCTTAGTTAAGCTGGAGAGTCAAATGACTCGAATTAATAAGCTTAATTAATTAGTCTAAACTAGAAGAAAAATAAAAAAAAGCATACAAAAGTGGCGCTTAGTGAAGCTACAGCTTTTGCAAAGACATTAATGATTCACGCGTAATCGGGTTGGTGAGAACAATATATCAATTATTTACCAGGTTTCCTCTCTCTTTTTTTATGTTTCTTTTTTCTTATTTTGAACGTAGGCTTTAAACTTGCACAACTTTCCCTTTTGCTTTTCACA
This sequence comes from Araneus ventricosus, assembly GCA_013235015.1. NCBI lineage: Eukaryota > Metazoa > Arthropoda > Arachnida > Araneae > Araneidae > Araneus > Araneus ventricosus. The sequence goes on along the minus strand of BGPR01012895.1, from coordinate 9,483 downwards.
CGAACTTTGAAAAAAAAATATTCTGTAACTTTTTTAATCCCTTATATTTATTTTCTTGTGTCCGCTATTACCGACTTTGATTCCGCATACCCAGGGGTAGTCGTACCACAAGTCGGGAACTTCTGGTCTAGTCAATGTTTCTTTCAAATATGATATGGACAGATGAGGTACGCCTTCAGGGTAATGACCCGTACTGTCGCTTGGAAAAAAGGAGCCACTCACCATTATTCTGCTTTCGCTCATCACATAATAAAACAAAAGATACCAATCTTCAGAAAATAACGTCTATTAAAAGAATAAATGTCTAAGAAATTTATAAGGGGTAGACTACATATTTGTAATTGCAATGACTTCAAAATTTCCAATGGCAAAACACATTTTTGTCAAAGGATTTCTCTAAAGATCTAAGCAATGTTCCTTGGAGATATAATACAGACAGATGAGATACGTTTTTCGCGTAATGACCCGTACTGTCTCTTGGAAAAAAGGAGCCACCCACCATTATTCTGCTTTCGCTCATCACATAAGAAAACAAACGATACGAATTTTCAGAAAATAATGTCTGCTAAAAGAATAAATGTCTAAAAATTTTATAAGGGGTAGTCTACATATTTGCAATTGCACTAACTTCAAAATTTCCTATGGCAACACACATTTTTATCAAATAATTTCAAAACTGCATCAGAATTTAATCTCGGATACCAAATTTCATCATCCAACCTCTATTCGTTCCAAAATTATAAGCGAATAAAATTCTGAATCTTTAATGTTAAAGCAAAATCTTTTATTAATATCTTGAAAAGTAATGTAGTTATTGACCTAGAAACTTTTGGTGTAATGTACGAATTATTTTGCATATTATGCACCTATAATTTTGGTTTAAAAATTATTTTGAGTGCATGAAATATTTTATCAAATTTGATGCTTAAAAACTTTTGAATAGCAACACTTATAAATTTTAACAGTAACCGATGCAGAAGTCTATTTAATAAGGCCATTCAAAATTTCAGCTTCTTCGTAGGAGTTGTTTTGCAATTACATTAAATTTTCTGTTTTCGCTATAAAACAATGCACTCAAGGGGGGGGGGTATCAAAAATAACATTTGCCTTTATTTGGTATTGTCATGCATATTGGATATTTATAACATTACTTTTTAAATCAATGTTGCTTGATGCGAATTTTGTCTTTAAAGAATCACTTCTTAACCATTTCGCTTCTGTCGAGCTAAATTTTTTCCCAATGCACTGTCTTTTGTAAAGAATCTAAATCAGGTTGGAAGTTACTGTCAAAACAAATCAAAATCAAAAATAAGAAATCGTAAAACTTTGAGAGATGATAAGGAGATTATAAATAATCAAATATTGAAGATCATAATTTCAATAACAATATATTTAAGTTGAATCTATAGAATAAATTCAAGTAGCTTCAAATCGTTTTTAATTTTTTTAAAAAAATTGTGATTAATAAAAATTTTTTAAAATTCTGTAATTTAATATAGGAAGGTCGATTGTTTTTGATAAATATTAAAATAACCAGGTGTTTCTCTTGGCTGAAAAATACCCTTTAATAATGTATAAATTAGCAAACGATCAGCCATTCAAAATGATTTCGACAATGCATCATACTAATTAGCAGACGATAAAGTATTGCCATCTCTTTCAATAACTGATTCGGCATCGTATGCGCTCAAGATCGGATAAAATTGCATTTTTTACTTAAAAGCATTTAATAATCTATGTGAGTTATGCTTTTGGAAGAAAACAAATATTTTGATTTTTTAAGTACATCATACTTGAAAATTGCAGCATTAAAACAATTTCGAAACGTTAAGCTGCCTATAATGCACAGATGAAAGCTAGTTTACATGATTAAATATGAATACTGCACCACTTTATTTATAAAATTTAAATACATTAATATTTAGATTTTATAAATTAAAGTGGTGCTGTATTCACAAAGTTTATTGATATAAGAAGATTTAGACAATACGAAAATCATCGAGAGACAAAGAAAACCCAGAAAATAAAGTGTAAATTTTAAAATCCGAATAGATCAGCAACTTATTAATATTTAGCTAACTAATATTTTATTCAAACAACGAATTATCTCTTTTATTCGATTACTCCCACTCATAATAAAAACATATGTAAATTCTTATGCATCATCAAAATTTCCATAATATACATAATAGCGCTGTGTATTGATTGTAACATTGATTCAGGCGAAAGTGAAAATTAAACAAAATTTCCAGCGCTCTTGTATATCATAATTTTTGCAGGACACGATAAAATTTTTGTGGAAAATTTCACTGCTATGGAATTTTTTAGCGCATCAAGTATTTTTCGATTTTGAAACGTAGATAATTACTTTTACGACGGCATTTAAAATGAGAAATAGATTAAAATTCTTCCACGACATTTAAAAGCAAAGAGAGAACTTCATTATCAAAATGTGGAGACGATCCCTAATATTTCGAGAACAAAAAATGTCAAAGATCTACCAATCTATTCATGCTATATTAACCTAAATTTATATCTTGGGATATTTTTCTTGAGGAATTTATTTATGACATCAAAAAACGGTGTTTTCATTGAAAAGTTTGAAGTTAGCGCAATTTTAAGCATGTAAATGACCCCTTATGAATTTTTCAAACCATAGAATCGTTTAGTATACGTTATTTCCTGTGAAACAGTACCTTTTGTTTCAATATACGATGAAAGACGGCAAAACAATGATGGGTGGATCCTTTTTTTGCTCGCGGCTGTACAATAAGCAGAACACCCACTACTAGACAATAAAAAATTCTAGATATTCTGTCGAAGTTTGACATCAAGTACGCTAATGGGTTAATGTTTGGTGCGGAATTTTCCAATAGCAAGGGGATGGGTCCTGTATTTTAATCAATTACAGCCTAGGTGTGCTTTAAAGCTAGAAGGATGAATGAGCTCAATGACAGGTAAGTGCTCTATTCTCCTGTTTTTCGTGACGACGCAATTTAAGAAATTGTGGCCAAACGAATGTCCGTTTTATGTGGTCTAATGTAGGCATTAATGCTCGCAAGGTTTTTTTTCTGCATCTGTCACAGTTTTTGTGATAAAAATGAATTTCGCCGCAACTGCTGTAAGTGGTATCCGCGTGGAGCATTTGTACTTTTCTATAACCTAGGTAACATTTTTATGACTCAAGCCGCCGCCGCTCTGAAAGTACAGGAGTGGGGTGCACAGTAAGCGGTTTGCGAAAATAACCAGTTTTCGGTTATTCAGGTTTGACCTGGCGGGTATAACAGCTCAAAATAACCGGATTTCTGTTTTTTAAAATAAAAAACAAATGCTGTTTGCAAACAAATTTTTTATTAATATTTTTTTCACAGGAAATCAATGCATTGTCCAATATTTATATGTTCATAAAAACTCTTTCAGTAATCCGTCAACCAACAGACGCCTCGAGGAAGCGGTTGTCGTTGATTGGCCTATGATGAAATTTAAAATAATTCTCATGTCGTTGATGACACGATGAGTAAATTTTAATGTAATCGAACCTAAAATCGAGCCTATCTTCCGATCCCGTTTTTTTACCCGATTATTGGATTTTAAAAAAAAAAAACGGTTATAACTGGGACAAAAGAATAACCGAAAAGAAAACGGTAGGTTTTTCCCATCCCTAGTGCACAGATACACTATATATCTCTGTATATACACTCAAAAACCTTAGAACTGTTGATTCAAGCTACTGCTTTACCCTTTCTAGAACGATTTACTCATGGTTAAATAAGCACCCTAAGCCCATAAACCTAAGAAAAGGCGCCAGTGTGTGAATTTCCTTGTTCAGAGACGCGCCTTTGATCATTTAATTAGTTGATTTATTTTATCCTTTCGTAACAGTTTTAGTTGTCAGAAGAAGGCTTTTTTTCTCTTTTACTTTAGAAGAAGAGTGAATTCACTTGTTACGAAACTGATCCATCAGCTTTATGACAGAAAAATGCAGCAGCAAGAAGAAGAAGAAAAAAAAAGCAGTGGTCATCTACAAAGTGCGTGCTTTAGCTACCCCTTGCCTAAGGACTGCAATCTTCATGCAAATAGGAATGTCACTTCACACACACTTCTCCGCAATAGGAATCACGCTTCTTCCGCATTGTCAAGGTGTCTAAGAGAAATAAAAATATGAGTGTTGACTTCTGTCCTGTCTTTGCTCATCAGAAGAATACTAGTATATTTGTAACATAAAACTATTTGCTGTATTCTTTATTTAGTATAATACGGATGGGGAATATGGTGTGTGCCTGCATTGGCGTTACACCGGCATAGGCTCTTCAATAAATTTTGGTAGAGGCCCGACTTGTGCCGGGGACTCTCAAAAAAATATGTGCTGGGTGCTTAGCTGTCCAGTGCTGCTGCTCCTCTGTAGAGTCGTCAGATCCACCGGCAAACCCTTGCTTTGTTGTTTCTAACGATAAGAGATACATGATTTACAATGCCTGGCCCATACATAAGGCTCTGTGGCGGCGACATAGTGATACAGTGTGAGGTTACAAACTATTTCCCGACAATGCTGAATAATGAAAGAATTAAAAGGAAAAATAATAAAGAAAACATGATGATACTTTACGGGAGACTTTACAAAGAGTGGGGAAAATAAAGTGCGATTGTCCAGTGGGTACATGAGCTTCTATAGCAAACACTCAAAGATGAAGTTGATGAAGAGATGACTATGATATGTACAATGTTTATTTAGTATAGAAAAAGTGCAGGAAATTTGCTTGAATCGGTTCTTCTAATTTTCTCCCTCCCTCTTCCTCACACAATCACGCATCCTGGGGACCCACATTCTTTTATGCGCAGTCGGGCCAATAGCCATCGAGAAAGCTGACAACCTGGCCAGTCCGCAATTGGTGAACAAGTTGATGTTTCGAATTCTCAATTTTATTTTATTTGTTCTTGAAAGAACTGTTAAGTGAAAATTAAATCAGTTATAAAAACAAATTAGAGTAAGATTTTTTTTAAAAAATCTTTATTAATAAGCATTAAAACATGAAATTAAAAAATCCAGAAACAAAATTAGTCGAAGAAGACTTCTAAAAAAATTTCCATCTTGTATAGGGTAACCATAATATTTTTGCTTGAAATTCGGACAAGTCGGCGTGGGGAGGCAGTTGAAGGCTGTTTGGAGGGGATCAAAGTATAGAATAAAATTCTAAAAGCTGCCTGCCAACGACCCTCTTTCATATCCCTAGCACAGAATTTGAAAAAAAAATTAATACGTCAGAATGAAAAGAAGATACAATTTTTATTAATATTTAGTAATTCAAAATTATATTATTGAAACCGAATTATAATAAAACTTCTAATTTTCAGTTTGAAGTGGGGCCTGAATAAGGAGGATCGTCCACTTTCTCATCAACAATGAAGGTAAACAATGAATTTTCTTTCATTGGCGGAATGACGTCAGCTTTTTCTAATAAGTCAGATTTTCTCTATTACAACCAAATTTCTCTCCCGCGGCATTCACTGGTGTAAATCCGGAGATTTTGAAGATCCGAACACTAGTCCGGACGTGAAATTGAAATCCGGACGTATGGTAACCCTAGTTATAATTCTTTTATCAGCATAGCCAGATGAATTCGAGTACTGTGTTAATATATAAATTCTAATGACAAAAACAAGAGGGCTTTTTTTTAAGTAAGTTCCGTTTGTCAATACCGTTTTAATTTTCGCATATGCTTGAGATTGTGTGTCTATGCAGACTCCCGGCATTCTTTGTTCAGAATCCTACACCATTTGTATTCACGGTGTCAGTCTATTTGCTTTGTAATGGGAGGTTAAAACGTTTAAGAAAATTGAGCATCTCGCCGACTATGAAATACGGTCAGCCATTCGATTTTTAACAGCAAGAAACACGAAAGCTGTGGATATGCATCGCATGCGAAGTGTACGGCGACAATGCAATGACTGACAGTAAAGTGAGGAAATGGGTGATATTGTACAAGATGGTCGGGAAATCGTCGACATTGAATAGCGTTTCTGATTGGCCATCTGCAACCAATCGCAAAATCCTGGCAACTGTGTTTTGGGATAGACAAGGTGTTTTGTTATTGGACTTTTTGCCGTTGGGAGCCAGGATCAGGGAATATTTCTCTGGCCCTGGTTGGGGGCACCTCTTCTGAGTTTGAAAGCCTGCCTGAGTAGCAGGCATTGAAACATTGATAAAGAAGCGTAAAACGACTGTGCATAATTGGCTATCATCACAGGCGGCAGAGTTCATTGAGGGAGATTCCAAACACTCTTTGTTCTTTACGATAAATGTTTAAACCGACACGGAATTTTTGTTGAAATATAGAGCATTGTATGTAACATCAGAAAATAAATGCTTTTTTTAATAATTTTTTTACTTGTTTCGTTTTTATTTCAAAACGGATCTTACTTAAAAAACAGCCTTCACAAGTTTTTATTTAAACTGTAGGTATCAGTATATAATTTTGTGACCTATTCAGATGACTTGCTTTTTTTCTTGGTATCGGTTGGTTATAGAGTTGACATTTCGCAGTTTAAATGATGTTTGCAATTATTTGTCATCTAAATCATTTTGAAAAATATTATACAGGGTGTATCAGTACAGCGTTTACAAACTTTCATGACAGATAGAGTACACCTAGACGATGGGAAATCACCTAGCAATGCATGGTCTGAAACGATTTCCCGGTGCGGTAGTGACGACACAAAACGCAAGAAAGACAGGACACGAATAAGAGGAAGATATATAAAAATAATTAGCTTTTTCCATGTGGTTTCAGCATGATGAGGCCTCCGCCCATTACAGCATTGACGTGCGTCTCCGCTTGAATGCAAGGTATGGCCAACAGTGGATCGGGCTGGGTGGTCCAGTGCTTTGGCACGCTCGATCGCCAGACCTCACTTGCCTTGATGGCTTCTTATGGGGGTACGTCAAGTCACTGGTGTACGAAACTCCCGCTAACAGTGTTGAGGACCTTTTTGCACGCATCGCGGCAGCTGCTGGGGAAGGCCGGGACACGTCCGATATTTTCGCTAACGTTCGATCTTCAATGCGCCGGAGATGTGAGGCCTGCATCACGGCCCGGGGACGTGATTTAGAACACCTACTTTGATGACGATCGTTGTCTCTTTAATGTTCTTTTTTCTTAGTTTTTTGCTGCACTAAGAATAATAAACATGTTTTCTCCTCTTATTCGTGTCCTGTCTTTCTTACGTTTTGTGTCGTCAGTACCGCGCCAGGAAAGCGTTTCAGATCATGTATTGCTAGGTGATTTCCCATCGTCTAGGTGGACACTATCTGTCATGAAAGTTTGTAACCGCTGTACTGATACACCCCATATTCACAAGCTGTTACATATTTTTAAAATCTTTGTTAAACTTAGTTATTTTATGAATGAATCAGTGCCGTTTCACAATAACTTATCTCTGTCAATTTCAGATCCTGTCCAAGAGCGATTCTTTCCTTTGATATTAGTTTGTGATTTTTAAAAATAAATCTCATTTTGTAGATTCCTAATTAAAAAATAGTTGAAAAAAATTAGTTGTAATTATTTAATTAATCAGCATCTTAACGATGATCATATCAGAATTTTGCTTGAATTAAAGAAAACTTTAGACAAGATAAATAAATAACTTTTTTGCTGTTTATCATCCCTATTATTATTAAAAAAAACATGCACTTCCCAGAGCAAGTTGAAAGGAAAGGACAACTAAAATATTTTTATTTTATGACATTATAAGTGTTCGATATGACTTCCTAGAGTCACGCGGACAATGTCCAGACGACAGTCCATTTCTTCCCACTGTAGGGTCTTAGCTCAGCGATACTAAGCTATGAATGACTCACCAGACACAGCAATATTAGGATATTAATTTTTTAATTAAAATTCTTGATTAATGAAATTTCTACAAGAATGTACAAATTAATATAAGATCAAACAATTCCGCTTACGCAGGACGAGATAGCTTAAGACAAGTCAAAAATGAAATCTGGATACAATTCGCAGATTAGTCACGAGTTCACTCGAGGTAATGTAGAAAGTTCTACAAGTTCTACTCTAGTCGAGTATAAGTCCGATGTCCGGAATAATGATCTGAGGGATGACACCGCTCAGATTTCTACAGATAACCACTCACGGGTTATTCCAAATTCCAGGAAGGTAATTTGAAGTGACGTAAGGCACGTCTAATTCGATCAAAGTTCCTAAAAGCTTCTCACTCGAGACGAGCGATGATCAGCCAAAGGTTGGCTTAGGTTCCCGGGACAAGGCCCGATACAGCAGCTTCTCAACCTGAGAACTGCTTTTCCAAATTCTCGGTCACGAGAATTTAATCTCCGGTTCTCCAAACGAACCCTAACTTGATCTCTCGATCATCCTCTCAATCCTTCTCCAGTTTCAGCTTAAAAAGCCTCCTTGGGACCTGCCCTTTCGAGGCGGGGTCACAAGTTCAGCTCTTCATTTGTCGAAGAAGGGACTTTTTCTCCCAATGATAAAACTCTGTCTTTGATTCCTCAATGGCATTGGCTCTAGGCGTACGCAATGCATTTTCCTGGCTGCTTGTGTGTCCACTCGAGGTCAAGCGGCGGCGAGTTTCAAACGAAAACCCTCCGGTTGACGTAATCTGGGAAAGGGCTTTGTCGGCGTCGGCACCCTTTTTTCGGCCGCTTTCCGCTAGCGATCTGGGAGGTCTGGTCACTTTTTCGTGGGAAATTTCGTTGCTGCTTCTCACGACCTCACACCACACTCTTTTCAGCATGTCTGGTGTTGCTAAGTTCAGAGCATTACATATGCGTGTTCGTAGGTCCTCCAAGTTGTTTGGCAGTGGTGACATATACACTTTGTTTTTCACAAATCCCCACAAGAAAAAGTCACATGGGGTAATGTCCGGTGACCTGGGGGTCAAGGAAACACCACTTTGCCGTTTGTTCCGGCGTGGTCAATTCACAATTCTGAGGAATTCACGCACTTCCAGTGTGGAGGAGCACCATCCTGCTGAAAGACGAAATTATTCGAGTCTTCCTGTGATTGCGGGAAAAGGCAGATCTGTAACATATAAAGATATTATGTGTTGCCATTCCCTGTCTCTTCCATGAAAGAAAAAAACGGCCCATACAATTTGGTCTAAGAAATTGCACGAAGCACATTCATTTCAGCCGAATCTCGTTCATGCTCCACGGTACAGTGAGGGTTTTCTGTCCCCCACTTTCGCACATTGTGCCGGTTAGTTTTCGAGCTGATATGAAACGTTGCCTCGTCACTGAATACGAGGCGGGAAAAAAGAAACATTCTCATGCAAAACTCCATTCGTTGGTCCTTGTCACTAGGAGATAAAGCTTGAGTCATCTGCAATCTGTAAGGTTTCATTTGCAATCGTTTTCTCAGAACACGCCACACCGTTTTTTGCGGAAGTCCCAGTTCATAACTCACTTCGTTAGTTGATTACTTCGTTAGCGTAGTAACGTCGCTCTTGTCT